>APFE030265278.1:10503-99324 GCA_000404065.3 Pinus taeda | reverse complement strand
AAAAATGGAAAACTAGTCCATGGGTGAAATTTACCCCTAAAATTATTCTTTGATTTAGGGTTTCTACTATTCATATGGAGTATTGTTTTTGAATCAAAATTTGAGTAATCAAACTCTTGAAGTATCTTCATTAATCCTTGTGGAAATTCATTTACAACTACGATCCTCAAGACTCCAAGGGATGGTTGTGAATACATTATCATAACGACCCTCAAACTTAATGTAAGTTATGACTATAAGACATTTATATATATGTAGACTAACTATTCTTAGAACTAAAATTATTAAGAGAATTTAGGAGATAAGCTTGTAGAACCATGTAAGAAAGAGTGTGTACTATCTTCGATGTAATATGAAGGAAATCCTTTGAGTTGTGATTAAAATAGGAGTTCATTGTTAAACCATCTAAACAATTTCAAATGGGATTTAACCATAGGTAGAATCTAATAGCCTTCAATAATGCAATGGTGACATGCATCATCAAATACAACAATGAAAGGCCCCAAACATAGTAGCAATAGTAAACCTTAGTAATAAGGATTTTTCCCTCAAAAATTTATATGCGTGCAAATTTCTTTTAGTGCATTAATATTTTCAATGAATACAAAACCTAGATACACTTAATAAATGGAGTAAGTTAATAAGCGAACAAATTAAACTTTTCTAGTGAATTGCTTTTTTTTTGTGAGGTAAAGTTCTATCATGAATTGAAATTTTAGTAATGTGTGGTCTTAAAATGGACCAAAACCCATACAAGTAAAGTTCCATGGTCAAATTTCATTAATGTGGATCTATAACTTTTGACAATATTTCTACCAATTTGGAAAAGGATTTCTATTGGAAAAAGTTGGGTTTATCCATTTATCAGCTTACTCTTATTGAAGGTAGAGATTTCACAACAAGAAGAACATTCTACATCATGAGAACAACATGAACATACACATTATACATAGGAAGAAGGATTGGGAAGTTGAAAAAGACAACAATAAATTCTCAATTTGATTTTGCCTTGATTAAAATGAAAGAAATTGAATTTCCACATCAGTAGACAACTTAGATGATGTTAACTTGTGTTACATGGCTTGTGTCACCACGTTTACTTAGTAAATTCAAGTTGGAGGAGTTACAATTCTGTTCAACATGTGTGATTGCTAATTTGTAGCAATCAAATTCAATTATCTCAGATTGTTTTAAGTTAAACTAGTTCCAACTTTTGGAGAAACTAATGGAAGGTAAGTTAAGCAGTGGGACTTTAGTCAAACTCAATGATCATCCAATTAATTGATCAAGCAACCAAAAATAGCTATTGCATGCAGATAATTCGAGTTACCAAGTTGAGGTGGAGATTCCAAGGCAGTGTAACATTACTTGTAGACTAGTCTTGAGTGTACAAGTGTTGCATGTAGTCTATGGATCAACCTAAAGGAATTGTGCAATCAATTTGAGGAAATTCCTAAATAATGGGGGCCTACTTTCTCAAGGAACAATGCAAGGAAATAAGAGCTCAAGCAGAGGAAAAATTTGACACTAAGTCTGGGTTAGAGCCTTTCAGTGAGTAGAGAGATAAGTCATGCACTTGCAGGGTGTGCTCAGTTGAGCAAAGAAATTGTAATACATCTTTATTCTTCTGATTTAATGAAGCAACCATCGGGGTTTTTAGCAGTTTGCTTTCCTTGGGAAAAATAATTGTTGCATGTGACTTACTTCATATTGGATGTCTAAAATTTTTGTTCTAAATTGTGAATTAATTTCCACGAAGCAGTAGAGTAGGTTTGTGTCTTATGATTTTAATTAAAACGTCATGAGTATTTGCAAATATACATTGTAAATTCTACATGGTATCAGAGTAGGAATTTCAAAGTTTTCTCTCAAGAGGTTCAAATTTAGAGTTTATTGCAGCATGATTTATTCAGAGTTGGGAAGATGGCCTTCAATGGAATAAGGCTATAGAATGCCTTGGAAGGCACCTATAGTTTTTTTGCATGGAAGGGTCACATCGAGGTGGTATTGGATGGCAATGGATTGCTAGAATACATCAAGACAAATGTTGCAAAACCACAATCATATGATACCAGAACCTTGCTCAGTAGAAGAAAGAGGTATTGAAGGCGAGGAGAATAACCATGGAGGGAGTACAAGATCCCATTGTCTCAAATCTCCATGGAAAAGAAACTTTTTTCACAATGTGGAAAGCACTGATAGAATTGTTCGAGAATACTAGTGACCATAGGAAGTTGATGCTCAAGGATAAACTTCGAAGTATCAAGATGCAGAAGAATGAAACAATTCCATAGTATCTAAGCAACTTTACACAGTGTCGTGATGAACTTGGCAAGGTTGGTATTACTATCCCTAAAGAAGACTCGGTAAGCCTAACCCTTCTGGGCCTTCCCAAGAGCTAGCATAGCTATCAAAGATTCAATGAATGGGAGGGAGAAAATGTCGAATTGGGAACACTTATGGTCTGATTTTGTACTAGAGGAAATAAGGAAGAATACCAGAGATGGGACTTCATCCAAGGGTGAGGATGAAGAAAATTTTGCTTTGGCTGGAAAGGCAAAGAAGGGAAAAGTGAAGAAAGCTCAATCCAAACTAGAACCTAGTCAAGGGTAAAAGAAGAAAGATTTTTCCAAAATTAAATGCTTCCATTGTCACAAATTCAAGCACTATGCTAGAAAGTGATCACACAAGAAGGCAAGCAAGAATACCTTAGGAGGAGTGACAGGTGAAGCCTTGGATTCACAGTTCGAGCTTAAATTTACCCTCATTGCATGCATGGCCAACACAATGATGGGGAGTGTGTGGTACTTGGACTTGAGTGCATTGTTCCACATGATAGGGTGTAGATATTTTTTCAGTGACCTAGAAGAAAAATATTTGTAGATGCACATTTAGTTGGGTGACGACGAAAGGTATAGCATGAACAATATTGGTATAGTTACCTTTCAAAGGGAGTCAAGCTCCCCCCTTAGGCTTAAGGATGTCATATTCATTTCGGGCCTAAAGAAAAATCTCATCCCTGTTGCAATTTTGGAAGACTGTGGTTATGATGAGATCTTTAGCAAAATAAAGGAATTCTTGAGACATATAGCCACAAGACAAGTGAATCTAATCAGGGTTCGTGTGAATAACCTATATAAGCTAGATGTGGAAGACTATGTTACATTAAGAACAAAGGTGGAGAAGGTGTAGAGCCATGATGTTGTTGAACTTTGGCACAAAAGACTTGGCCATTTTCATCATGGGGCCATGAATATCATGCAGTAGATAATCACAAGCCTTCCCATAGGAGCACTTGAGAAGCAAGATGTATGCAAAGGATGTACCTTAGGGAAGTACACAAAATCCACATTCCATGATTGGGACAACAAAGCACATGCAGTCCTTGAAAGGATCCACTCTGATGTCTGTGGACCTTTCTCGACAGCCTCCATTTCCAGACACAAATATTTTGTCATTTTTATTCATGAATTATCATGGAAGTGTTGGATCTTCTTCCTGTGGAAGAAAGATGAGACATTCTCCAAGTTCATATAATCCAAGGCATTAGTTGAGAAAGAAATCAACAAGAAAATGAAGGCTCTCATGAGCGATAATGGAGGTGAGCACATGTTGAATGAATTTAAAAATTTCTATGCAAATGAAAGCATTCAACGAGAGTTGAAAACACCCCACAACCCATAGCAGAATGGGGTGGCTAAGAGAAAGAACCGTAGCATTGTGGGAGCAGAAAGGGCGATGTTGCATGACCAAGGCTTACCTCTGCATTTGTGTGCTGAAGCATGTAACACAATAGTCTATTTGCATAATCAGAGTCCTCATTCGATTCTTGGCATGATTACACCAAAGGAGGCTTTCTCGGGGAGGAAGCCAGATGTGTTGCAGTTCAGAATTTTTAGATCCTTTGTTTACTGCCATGTCTTGAAAGAATCAAGGAAGAATCTAAGCCAACAACAGAGTTGGGGGTATTTTTGGGTTACACAAAAACTCCACACAACTACCATGTGTGCTTGCCATCCCTCAGAATGAAAGTTGTGCGAAGGGATGTAAAATTTGATGTGGAGAAAGCCATGTGGTGCTCTCTTGAGAGGGAGCTTCAAATCCCACTAGAAGAGGAGCTTTTAGCTCCAAAGGAGGAACCTCAAAAAGTTGTGTACCATCCAAAAATTGAGGAGTAGAGAGTGGAGACAACCACTCAAGCAGAACCATCTAGAGAAGGTAGAAAAAGGACCAAGGAACCTGAGAGACTTGTGCAAGATGTGAGAGATAATGTGGGTGCTCACTCAAATTATCACAAGTAGAGAAGCTCACCAGATCGATAAACTTGCTACATGGCTTTAATGACTGAGCTTGTTGAGACTAAGGCATCCTCTTTCGAGGAAGCAGTAGAGAAACCTGTATGGGTTGACGCAATGGTGGAGGAATATGAATCCATTGTAAATAACAATGTGTAGGAAGTGGTCCCCATATCAACAAATAAATCAATTGTGTGTTCGAGATGGATTTTCAAGGTGAAGAAAGCAACATATGAAAGCATAGAGAAGTATGAGGACAAATTTGTGGCCAAGGGGTACTCTCAAGTTGAGGGGATTGACTATGAGAAGAAATTTTCTCCTATAGCAAGGTACTCAAGATGGGGTGGAAGATCCACCATATGGATGTAAAATAGCATTCCTCAATGGGGTTATTGAGGAGGAGGTGTACATCGATCAACCAGGAGGTTTTGATACTTTTGATCGGGAGTCTCATGTGTGCAGACTTAAGTGAGCATTGTATGGTGTTAGGAAAGCACCTAGTGCTTGGCACAACGGGATTAATAACTATCTCACTAGGTTGGGATTTACCAAAAGTGAGGCACATGCAAACCTCTGTCATATATTTATAGTAGGTAAATTTCTCATTAATGTCTTATATATTGATGATTTGATTTTAACTGGTGATGAGAAATTGATCAGATCTTGCAAGGAGGACCTTGCAAGGGAGTTTGAAATGAAGGACATAGGTCGCATGCACTACTTCCTCGGGTTGGAGGTATGGGAATGTGATGGGGAATTGTTTGTCTCTCAAGTCAAGTATGAAAATGAGATACTGCATAGATTTTGCATGGAGAGTTGCAAACCCATGGAGACACCTCTAGTGACCAACTGAAGGAAGGAGGATGCCACTTCAGGTGAGGAAGTGGATGTTACCATTTATCGATGGCTAGTGGGTTCATTGATGTATCTTATGAACACACGACCAAATATGTGCTATGCAGTCAACCAATTTAACCAAGCTATGGTTAGGAAACCAAATTATTTTGGATGGTAGCTACGCATGTTCTACGGTACCTCAGAGGAACTACCCATTTTGGACTATGGTACAAACAGACAAAGGGAGTGAATTTGTGTGGTTTCACAGATGCAGATTGGGTGAGAAGAGAATCAGACCGAAAGAGTACAGCATGTGAAATTTTCAATGTCAGGTCCGCAGTGATTTCTAGGTACAACAAGAAGAAAATATGTGTGGTGCTCATCTTAGCAAAATTAGAATACATGGGTGCAAGTCAAGCAACATGTGAGGCAATATAGACAAGAAAGATACGTGTTGTATTGTTTGGTTAGATGATGAATCCAACTATGATCTACTGTGATAATCAAAGTTGCATCAAGCTCTATGAGAATCTTATTTTTACGATTAGTCCAAGCATATTTATATATATATATATAATATATATATATATATATATATATATATATATTATTATCTATATATATATATATTATATATAATATATAATATATATAATTGGTTTCCACCATTTACGGGACTGTGTGTAGAGGCGGATAAGGAACAAGATGCTGACATTTTGATAAAGGCCTTATCAAGAGGGAAGTTCGAGTTCCATAGGTGTAGGATAGGGGTGGTTGATAATGCCTTTCTTGTTGAGAGGGAGTGTTGAAAAATTTAGCAGGAAATTCTCAATTTGATTTTGCCTTGATTAAATTGAGAAAAAATTAATTTCCACGTCAATAGACAAATTGGATGATGTTAACTTGTGTGACATGGCTTGTGCCACCCATTTTACTCTGTAACTTCAAGTTGGAGGAGTTAGAGTTCAATTCAACATGTGTGATTTCTAATTTATAGCAATCAAGGTTAGTTATCTGAGGTTATTTTTAATTAAACTAGTTCCAACTTTTGGAGAAACTAGTGGAAGGTCAGCTAAGAAGTAGTTAAACTCAGTGATCATCCAGTTAACTAATAAGTCAACCCAAAATAGCGAGTGCATGCAGAGAATTATAGTTACCCATTTGAGGTGAAGATTCCAAGCAATGTAACATGAGTTGTAGACTAGTCTTGAGTGTACAAGTGTTGCATGCAGTCAGAGGATCGGGCTAAAGAAGTTGTGCAAACAATTTGAGGAATTTCATGAATAATAGGGTCCTAATTTATCAAGGAACATCACAAGGAAATAGGAGCTCAAGCAAAGGGAAAATTTGACTAAGTCTAGGTCAAAGCCTTTCAATGAGTAGAGAGATAGGTTATGCACTTGCAGGCTGTGCTCAGTTGAGAAAGGAAATTGTAATTCATCTTTATTCTTTTGATTTACTGAAAGAAGGCATTGGGGTTTTTAGCATTTTTCTTTCCCGAGAAAATACTTGTTTTATGTGTGTTATTTCTTATTGCATGTCTAATTTTTTTTTTCTAAATTGTGAATTACTTTTCGCAGAGTAGTAGAGTAGGTTTGTGTCTTATGATTTTGATTAAAACTTCATGAAAAATTGCAAATATACATTGTAATTTCTATATGGGAATGAATTCCAACTAAGTTTGTATTAGTCTTTATGTGTATTTATACATAAGAGATGTGGTTGGAGTGGTTCTACCCACTCCAACCAATCATTTACTTTACCTCATGCATTGACAATTTGTTACTCACATTTACTTATTATGTATGATGACTTACGTAAGCCTAAGAGGCTCCTACAACATCTCACCCACACTCAATGCCTTGCTCGTCCTGAGCAAGGGTGCAATAATGTCTTCGACCTCTACTTCTTGTAGATGTATCCTTACTCTACATCAACCTTGCATACTAGTATGGATAGGTAAATCACCCACCACAACCACAAGTTGGATAGGAAGATGCACACATACAAGGTTTAATATGACTTCTACTTTCTTGGTGGCCACTAATTGTAGATCTTATCTGTTCACATTCTCTATAGTCTCTTTATTATGCAGACTGTTATTCCAACCAGGAACTATCAGAGAACTTCTCTCTAATTTGGGGGCCTCTCTTGCCTCTTTATGGATGAGTCCAACATGTGACTATCACTCCTAAGATTTCTTCATTATTACATAAAATTAGTGAATCCCACAACATTAACCCACCTACCCTTTACTGCTGTCATAACCCAAGAACCATTCTTCTCAAAATAAAATTTCCAGCACCAAGATGCTTGATGTTAAATTTAGAGGACTAGGAGATTTTACTTCCTAGATGACATCCTTGTCATTTTCAATTAAAAAATATCACCCACATACAATACCAAGCAAATAAGCTTATCATGATTTACTTTGAAATAGACAGAGTGATTTTATTTTCTCATTGTGAAGAAAAGTCACAATATAAAGTATCAAATTTTTGATACCACATCCTCGGTGATTGCTTTAAACCATACATGGAATTTTTTTAGCCCGCATACCAACTCTTTATTTCTCTTTACCATAAATCCTTCTAACATGTAGGAATATTGTCTTCACATACATCTATTCTACTTCAAAATCAAAAGAAGAAATAATAAATAAAAGAAATCCAATAGAGGTTAACTTGTAAATAGGAGAAATGATCTCTCCAAAGTCAATTCCCTCTACTTGAGAATAACCTTTTGCTACTAAGAGAGCTTCTTATTTCTCCACTTTACATTTTTTATTCAATTTATTCTTAAACACCCATTTTTTACCACTTTCTTCTAGACAATGACTACTCTATTAGATCCCAAGCATCACTTGTCCAAGGTTGTCATTTTTCAACCATGTCTATTTTCCATATTTTACCATCCTCTAAGTCCAATCCCTCCATAATAGTTCTAGAATCATAATTAATAATAAATTAAGAAAAAATGAATGGAGCTTAGGTGGAGTATACCTTTCTAGTTGCCTTGTTTCTTGAACCAATCTCCTCAATACCAAACTATCAGGTTCTTCTCCTTTTGATTCATGTTCTTCTATAGATTACTATCATCCTTCAAATAAAACTCTATCTTGTTTGATAACATCTTTGATTTCTCTAAATACCACACCTTGACTATACATAAACTTCTTAATTTATGGGTTGCAAAGATTATAACCTTTTAAACCATGTTTATATCCACTATAGATACACTTTTTAGGTTTCTTAATTAGATTAATCCTATTCTCCTTTGGAAGGTGTACATAAGCATCACGCCCAAATACCATGAGATGTTTAAGAGGGGTTTTATTACCATTCCATACCCTCATATGGAGTTGTGTCATTCAATGCTAATGAGGGTGATCTATTTACTAGGTAACATGCAATGTCCAATGCCTTCTCCCAAAATTCATGTACTAACTTAGCACCATTGAGCATGCTCATTGTATTTTCCATCAAAGTCGCGTTTATCATTTTTGCAAATCCATTCTTCTAAGGTGTGTATGGAGTAATTTTATTCCTTTATATACTATACTTCTTACAAAATTCTTCGAATTCATTACCACATAATTCTCCACCATTATCTATCCTTAACACCTTAATTTTCTTCTTTGTCTAATTTTCCACATGATCCTTAAATTCTTTGAATTTTTTAAAGAATTCATATTTCTTCTAAAGGAATTAAGTCCACCTATTCCTTGAGAAGCCATATATAAATGAGACACAGTACATGGATTTACCCAGTGATGGAACTTATACAAGTCCAAACAAGTCATTTTGCACCAATTGTAATACTCACTCTGCCCTTCTAGTAATATAGGAGAACCTTACCCGATTCTACTTCCCATATAAACAATGTTCATAAAAATGAAAATCCACAAAGAAATTAGACATGTTTTCTAACATACCATTAACATGTAGTGCTCAAATGCCCTTCTCTCCAATATGTCCCAATCTTTGATGCCACAACATATCCTTTTGTCCAGAGATTGTAAGAGGTTTTTCCTTCTTCTACTCCACTCTCAAGAACAATGGAACTATTGCATCCATCACTAACAATGCTTCCCAGTATCTTATATAGAGTTCCAATACAAAATCCCCTCAACAATGCCATTGCTCTTATAACTGTCCTACAAGTATCATTTTCAAGCACAGTTTATACACCTACATCACTCATCTTGCTTACAAAAATCAAATTTGTAGCGAATCTTGGGATGTGTAGAACATTAGGGAGTGTTTTAATCCTTCCACTCTAGAACTTCAACTTGGATTTTCCTTGTCCTATGATTTTGTATGTAAATTCATCTCGTAGGAAAACATCATTTCCATCATATATGTCATACTCACAAAACCAATCCCTATGAAGACTCATATGGAAGGATGCATTTGAGTTGGCTGACCATGCCTCATGATCTAAACGTGCATTTGAAGAAGCCAAGTACACATCCCCTCCTTCATATGATGAAGTTTTCAATTTTGTAGAAGAAGCATCATCAAATCCCTTCCCTTTCTCAACAATTTAGGATCTCTAATCTTTCTTGTAATACCTTTTTACACCACAGCTTCGACATACCTTTACAAAATTTCCTAGAGATTTAAATTTTCATCTAGAATTAAATCTCCCACTTGAACATTTTATGAATTTATATTCTAGGAGTGCCTTCTTATAGAAAATACATCTATGGTTAGACTTTCCATGTTTTTACATCTCATCTCCTCCAATAACATGGATGAGCAATTTAAAGTATTTGCATTGCTACCTATAGAAACAACCAAAACATCCCAGGAGTTTAGTAAAAAAAACAACAAACTGATACACTTCTTTTCCAAAGGAAAAATCAAACGATTTATTAAGAAAATAAAAAGTTACATAAGTAAATGCATTTAAACATTCCTGAAAAACTATGAATCCACAATGACATAGAAAGAGAAAGCACAATTGTTTGAGAGAAATGAAAAAACCAACAATTGCTCAGAGAAAAAAACACATAGTGTCTAAAATCCATAAACCGGGCCTCTCCATGAACAGATCAAACAATCTGTCTAGTATAAAAAATAACCTGTTTATAGAAAGCACATAGAAAGTAGTGATAAATAACCATATTCAAAAGCCATATGAACAAAAAAAAAAATTTCTAATGATCATGAGCAACCAACAAATTAAAAGGTTGTAGTATGATAAACAAAAGAGTATATTATCCATGGTATGGTGGTTGATCTGACATACAGATCTACCCTGCCATTGATTCAATTATATGCCAGTTATCTAGAACCTATTGCAGACCCTTTTTAGAAAGGAGATCTGCTTCAGTGTTCCGCTCCCTGTACATGTGACAAACAGTAAAATAAAAAAACCATATTTTAAGCGAGAAATTTCTTCTATTATAGGAACCACATAAGATTTTTACATCATTGCACATTTTTTGTCCAATTTATAACATTCAACGAGCCACCAAATATCTGAAATAAATCTATCCCCAACTGTCTCAACCAACACAGAAGAAGTTTCAGAGTTTGAAGTTCTGCATAATTGTTTGATCCTTTCCCAATACCCACTGAAGATTTTAGGAAGCTGTGTTCATTAATATGAATGATCAGGTCTGCCCCACATCCATCCTGAACGTATAAGGCTCCATCGAAGTAGGCCCATGGAATGTGGGGTCTTATCTGCTCTTCTCTAATGATCCTGGGAGTAATAGTGGGGGAGATTGAAGGAAGAATTACATATATGGAGGCACATTCAACCGCAATAGGGTGCGGAGTTGTGACAGAGTCTTGGAAGAATCCTTTATTCCTAGCCAACCAGATGACCCAAGAGATGATGAGGGGAACGTTCCTTAAATTTTCATCATTGGTGGAGGACCATCAATTTTGCCAAGCTTCCACTAAATTTGTGCCATTCCAATTTAGTATGATATCCAAAATGTTCAGAAAAGTCTCCCAGGTTTTAATGGTGAAAGGGAAACTTAAGAACAAGTGATATGTAGATTCTTTAGATTTTTTGCACAAAATATACCAGCCATGCCCTTGTTTGTTCCTTTCTTGTAGGTTATCCCATGTAGGGACTTTGTTCTTTAGGATGCACCAGAAGAATAGTCTAGATTTTGTTGGAAATTTTAATTTCCATACTGGCTTATGCCACCATGAAACTTCCCCACTTTCCCATCTGACCATTTGAAGATTGTAGACAAATTTTGGAGAATAATGGCCACTGGGGGCATGGACCCACCGAAGTTCGTCTGACCTCTCCCTGATCCTAACATTTGATCTCTATAAATATCTGATGAAACCTTGCCAGACTTCTCCCCATTGAGGCTCAAATTGAAGATCCTCAGCCGGTTTTCAACCTTAATTCCATATTGATGTAAGATCCTCATTTACAATTTGGTTGAGGAAGTAAATAGCCTGTGCACTGAGATGCTCCAAAAGATCCCTTGGAAGAAAGAAAACCTCGTTGGATCCCACCCATGGATCCACACCCACTTTGAGCCTTCTGTCATCACTGATTTTCTGTGAAAGACCTTCTGCAATAAGATCGAAAGAACCTAAAGTAGCCTTCCAAATGATAGAGGAATTTTTGAATTTTTTTTTATCAAGAGTTCGCAGCTAGTCATCCATAGAAATATGATCTATATATTTCCTTTTTATCACTAATGCCCAAATATTATCAATGGTTAATAAGCGCCACCCTGATTTTTCTGCCAAAGAGTTTGCAAAAGATGGAAGGTCCTTTATTCCCCACCCTCCCCAATCCTTTGGGCGAGAAATTTTCTCCCATGGTTCCATGGAAGAACATCATCCACCTTCAATCTAGCCCACAAGAAGCGCCCACATAATTTTCTAACCTGGCCAGAATACCTTTCGGAACCGAGGTAAGAGAAATACAATAAACTGGGGTTGCAATTAAGACTGATTTGATAAGAACCAACCTCCCAACTCTCGATAGACACTTAAAGCTCTAGTGTTTGATTCATTTTTCAATTTTTTCTACCAGGCATTTCCAATCAATTTTCCTGTAGGAATTTGGCTTGAGATAGAAGCCCGAGTATTTAAAAATCTCCTTCATTGGTTTTACTTCGAAGAGGAAAAATGATAGGATTCTATTGACCTCCACACCTTAAAGACCATTATTAACAATAGTAGATATTTTATCATTGATGCTCCTCCCTGTAGCTTTTAGAAATAATTCCAGTACTAATTCCAGCTAATGTAAATCTCCCCTTGATCCATCGCAGAACAGAAGAATATCATAAAAAAAGGAGATGAGTAATAAAAATATTTATTGCTACTTCAATTCCTTTGAACTCTCCCCATCTGTCAGCTGCAAGAATCAGTTGGCTTAGCCCTTTTGTTGCGATGACGAAAAGTAAGGGAGACAAAGGGCATCCCTATCTTAGCCCTCATCATCTATGAGAAAAGGGGAAGGCAACTCCGTTGATGAGAACAAAAAAGCTCATGTTTGTTATACATCCCATAACCCATTTTATGAACCCAATGCCAAACCCTAAGTGAGTCAACAGTAGACGTAGATACATCCAGCTAATCCTGTCATAGGCCTTTGACAGATCAATTTTGACAATCATTCCCTATTTTTTTGAGTTATTTTATGTTATGCAGAGATTCCTATGCCACCCCAATGGCCTCATGGATCTGCCTATCATCAAGGAAGCCAAATTGTTTCTTAGAAATATTTCTAGAGAGGATTGGTTTGAGGTGATTTGCTATGATTTTGGCGATGACTTTATAAGTGCAGTTAAAAAGTGAAATAGGTTTGAAGTCATCAAAACTTTGAGGATGATCAATTTTTGGAATTAAAGCCAAAAAAGTAGAATTGAGGGGCTCGTGAACAAATCTTGTAAGACGAGATTCCTCCACCAACAAATTGATAGACTTATCTTCATATAAAATATTAATATCAATAAATAATAGTTTGCTTACCACAATATTGAATATATAGAAATTAGTCTTCATGCTTGGAGATTGTGCCAAAAGATGTGATTTACAACAACCATACATCCACACACAAAAGGAACCATGGCAAGCTTAAGCTTCTAAATAAAAAATAAACTAAATATAAATCCTTCGTCAACACAAAAGATACAAAACATGTGGTATCCATTAATATATCAGAATATAAGGAAACAAAAACCTTAGACTTAAGGAATTTTGATAACTCATATGAAGAAAACAAATTAGTAATATAGATTAAGGAGATCAAGGTGCCAATATGCATGATTTTCCAAAGGGTTACCCAAAATCAATGAGCCCATGCACTTATATTATAGACATGACTATAACTCCAATAAGATAGAACCAACAACTCAGTTGAATCCAAATGTCACTATATAAAATAAAAATGAAGATGAGTGACCTATTTTCAAGGAGATATTTTTGGTGAACTTGAACATGAGGAGATAAATGGTTCAAAGGATCAATAAATGGCTGGGAAAAGACAAATCCCTCTACAACTCTTTTCCATCTAGGTATCCACTCCCATCATAATCACACATATGTGAAGACCTTGTGATTTCTAGGTCAATTCACAGTGAAAATGTTGGCTATGGAAGAGGGTATGCATAAGGATTTCCATAGGGTTAAGGCAAGTACCCATAAGGTTGTTTTCCTCCAAGAGGAGTTGGATTAAATTTTTTCTGGTATTAGTTGGTGGGAGATTGTCCATATTGGTTAGGGGGGAAGACCACCATAGTGGTTAGAAGGAGGAGCTAGAGCTCCATGGGGTGCATTTAGGTATCTCAACGTTAATGAAGGGGAAGATATGAAGAGAAGAATTTGGTCCCAAGTTTGGAAATGCATTGTTAATTATATCAATGTATTGTCATGTACATCACAAATACAATCGATGGAGAAGGTGATACATAAACATAAATATTTGTGTGATCTACTCAAACATGTCACTCTTAGAGTACTTGAGTGTTTAGATAGATTTGCTAATTTGAATTCAACTCTTTATGAGAGTTATTCAATGTGTCACACTCCATATATGTGGCCCCCTTGTGGCCCCTTCCTTGAAATTTGAAATCCACAATCTTATTATGAAATTAAATATATGTTGATTTCTAATGATTATTAAGTTATTTTATATTTTACAATTCCTTTGTAGTTTTATATTCAAGTTTTTACTAATATGGAATAACGATAATATCTCATAGTCCATTGCCCATATAATATTGGAAAGGGTGGATATGAAACTAGTGAAGTAATTTTTTTTCAATATCTGAATTTGATTTATTAGTCCCTACTAAAAAGGACCTTATGATTCACTTTGTGGTTGCACTGGAAGTAGTGAGATAGGTTCTCTACAACTTAGTATAGAGGGGATGTTGTCATGTAATGTTACATTAAATTAATATGAACGAATAAATAAATAAATATCTAAATTTTAAAAATTAAACCAATCTAAATCTATCTTAAATCTAAATCCATCAAACATAGTCAAAGTTTGAAATGAATCTATACTAATTAAATTACATTCATCGAACAATTAGGTAATATATATTTAATATTTAAAAAAAAATTGTAAATATCTCCTTTTTGAATTTTTAAATATATAATTTACATTTCATAAATGATTTAAGTTATGAAAGTGATTTTTTCTAGGTAATTTTTTGGTCATTATTAGGCAACACGATCTTGGTGAAATCATTCACCAAGATCTTGGTGGCAACATGTTCCATTATTTAAATTGCACATTTTAATATAAAAATGAATGAAGCTCTATGAAAAACTTCTAAAACATTTATAATGTATCGACTCAAACTCCCCTTAGCAATACATTGCTACTCTAACCATCCTGCAAGTATCCTTTTCAAATAGTTTTTTTACCCCTAAATCACTCATCTACTTACATAAATCAAATTTGTAGCCGATCCTGGGATGTGTAGAACATTAGGGAGTGGTTTAATCCTTCCACCCATGAGCTTCAGGTTGGATTTTCCTCGTCCTATGATTCTAGATATCAAGCCATTTTCTAGGCCCAACGTCATTGCCATGACATCTTATATACTCATAAAACCACTCCCTTTGAGAAATCATATGGAATGATGCACTTGAGTCGACTAACCTTGCCTCATGATCTATATGTGTATTTGAAGAAGCCAAGTACACATCCCCTTCCTTCATTTGGGGGGCTTTACTTTTGTAGAATAAGCATCATCAAACCCCTTCTTTTTCTCAATAATTTATGATCTCTAATCTTTCTTGTAATACTTTTTTGTTCCATATCTTCAACATACCTTTACAATTTTTCCTTGAGATTTAGATCTCCCACTTGAGAATTTTATGTATTTCTATTATGGGATTATCCTCTTATAGGCAAGGCACCTGTGTTCTAACTTTCCATTATTTTCCATCTCATCTCCTTCGAGAACAAGGATGATAAATTTAAACTATTTGCTTTACTACCTATAGAAACAACCATAATATCACACGAGTCCAGTAAAGAACACAACAAACCGATACACTTATCTTCATTTGAAATCTTAATATCAACAAATATTAGATGACTTACCACAATATTGAATATATAGAAATTAGCTTTCATGCTTGGATACTATGCCAAAAGACGTGAATTACTGCAACGATACATCCACAGACGAAAAGAACCATGGCAAGCTCAAGCTCTTGGATAGACACATAAAATAAATATAAATCAGATATAACCACAAAATATACATAACATGTGGTATCCATTAAAATATTAGAATATAATGAAACATAAACGTTAGACTTAGGGAATTTCGATGACCCATATGAAGAAAAAATTAGTAATCTAGATCAAGGAGATCAAGGTGTGAACATGCATGATTTTCCAAAGGTTTCCCCATAATCAATGAACGTGTGCACTTATATTATAGACATGAATATAAGTCCAATAAGACAAAACCAACAACTTAGTTGAATCTAAATGCTTCTGTATAAAATAAAAATTAATATGAGTGACCTATTTTGATGGAAATATTTTTGGTGAACTCAAACATGAGGAGATGAATGGTCCAAAGGCTAAATAAGTGGTTGGCCAAGGGTAAATCCCTTTGCAACTCTTTGTAATCTAGGTATTCACTCCCATCATAATCACCCAACGTAAAGACTTTGTGATTTATAGGTCAATTCACAGTGCAAATGTTGCATATGAAGGAGGGTAGATAGGGTTAAGGTTGTTGACCTCTAAGAGGGGCAAGATTAACTTTTTTCCAATACTAGTTAGGGGGAGGTTGTCCATATTGGTTGGGTGTAAGACTACCATAGTGGTTAGGAGGAGCTAAAACCACAAGTAATACCGGAGGCTTCCTAGCGACAGACAGACTCTGCCTCAGAAGTTTTTATACAGAAGAACAACTAATTGACTTTTCTACTGGTTCAGCCACTTTAGGTTCTCACTAGTACCGAGCATACTAGTGCGCATGCTTCCAAACCACCTATGGACTTGAGTAATTTCGTGGTGCAAGCAGATCAGATGTGCAGGTCCGCAGATGCAGAGCAGAAAATACTCGACTCAAAACACTCAAGGCTCTAAACTCTCTAAACTCCCAATGCCCAAAGAATGAGCCTTACCCTTCTTTATATAGGAGAGAAGGGGGGACAAACATTGTCCAAGGTCGGAACAAAGAAAAGACTTAAAGCAAAAGGAATCATTACTTTTCAGTTTTACCAGAGCGACATCCACACAAAATTCGGGTCCATTATATGGATCGAATAATTGCTTTCGGGTAACGCGTCCGATATAGCCTGTAAAGTAGATTCTTTGTACTAAAAGTTATTCAGACATGACTAAAACACTGTGGATGCTTTTGTGCTAAAGCCCACGAGAAAAGATTATATTACACTGTGGAGATTTTTAAACAAAAAAATCCACGGAAAAACTGGTCACAATATAGCCCTTGTGACTGGTTCATACTAGAAGATTGCAAGTCCTGGGAATCTGTCTTGTTTGTGTTGCATGATGTCCCAAGCTTTGGTGTAGATTCGCCAGACGATGATGGGCCTTCCTAGAACGGTTTGATGCTGTACTTTGGTGGGGACCAGCCACTCCATGTGCTCCCGCATATATTCTTCAAGGGAATTATTGTAAGGAGCATCCTTGTAAGTTGTCCACTTAGTGTTCGCCATCTGCTTAACAGTATGATAAACTGGATGGTTACATGCTGTGTTACAATCCATGATACAAGGTTTTCCCATATTTTTGCAATATTTCTCATGTTCTATTGGATCCATCGTAGTTTTATTTACTTCGTAGTCTCTCCACCATTCTCTGAGCCATTCATTTTGTTGATATCCTTGATAATGCCCGACTGTGCCGAATTTGAGCCTGGTATAGTGGGTTTCTGTTTGGTCATCAACATTAAGAAATTGCCACCATAATCTTTTATAATCTGCAAAATCAAAGACAGTGTCAGGAAACATGATTTGAGGGTCATTCCTGGGCCATTTTGCTGCCATATGAGTTTGGATATGGCCAGGTTCATTCCATAAATCACGGGTTCGGTATATGCAGACATGTCTTTCAAAGATACCCGTACTTTTCCCTCCATGGTACCATATGGTAGCAATATCGTGAAAGTTTTGTTCTAATGCTATCCTTTCAATCTTAGCATTTCTTCTGGCTCTGTCGTAGACCATGTCATGTATCCATGCTCTTCCCTTGGGATAAACTTTTCTTTCTGGTACATACAACTGAAGATCCGTATGGCGCTGCAAATTAGCGTCCAGGACCTTTGTCTTTCTGAGTTGTCATGTGGGTTTCCAGTCTCTTTTATATGTTTCCCATTCTAGTTCATCTGGTACAATCCTCATTGTTTCCTTCTTTCGCTCCTGTTCCCATTCAGTAACAACAACGAAAACTTGTGCCTCTTTCTGCTCAATGTATTCTCTGCTTAAAAAATCAGGAAGGCTATTATCTTTTCCTTTAATATGTTCAACAGAGAAATCAAAATTGGTAAACAGGGCCTGACACCTTGCAAATTTTGCTTCTCCAGCCTTCTTAATATTATTTGTCAATACCTTTTGCATGGCTGATGCATCAGTTCTGAGGAGAAAAGGCTTATTTATCAAATAAACCTCAAACTTGCTTATACAGTTCCATGCAGCCTTGACTTCTCTTTGAATAACAGAGTAATTTTGTTCTGCAGGGTTCCAGACTCCAGAAGCAAACTGAACCACCTGCTCTTCTTTACCAATTTTTTGTTTCAAAACCCCTCCCCATCCAACATTACTTGCATTAGACTCAACAATCTTAAAGGCCTGATCATCTGCAACATATAAAATGGGTAAAGATTTTACTTTAGCCTTGATTTCTTGAACAACTTTGGTGTGAAGGTCTGACCATTCAGGAGGGTTCTTCCCTAACCTCCTGTTAAGGATTTTCCTATCGCTGGCGCAGTCTTGATAAAAGTTGCTGACATAATTAAGGCAACCCAAAAACCTTTGCAATTGTGTCTTATCCTTGAGCACATCTGGAAATTTGTCAGCGAAGTCAATGGCATGCTGCTGGAGTGAAATCTGCTCATCGCAGATTGTATGACCCAAAATTTTTATAGAAGTTTGAAAAACTTCTATTTTCTTCTTGCTCAGAACTAGGCCATTCATCTGAACTAACTTTAAGAAAATATTTACATGCTTAAAGTGTTCATCTATATTCTTAGAAAAAATCAAAACATCATCGGTATATACAATCAACCAGTCAAAATAAGGTTTGAAAATGTCATCCATCACCTTCTGGAACATTGAGGGAGCATTTTTGAGCCCAAATGGCATGAAATTCCACTCATAATGTCCTGCAGGAATGCTGAAGGCAGTTTTAAACTTATCTGATTCTTCTATAGCCACCTGCCAAAATCCTGCCTTTAAATCAAACTTCGAGAATATTTTAGCACCTGCAATTCTTCTGATCAAGTCTCCTTTGTGTGGAATTGGATAGGTGTCATCTGCAAGAACTGAATTCAGAGGTTTATAGTTGATGACAAGTCTTGGGATACCCCTAATCTGTTCTGCCCTTTTGTTCACATAAAATCCATAACAATTCCATGGGCTATTTGATTCTCTTATTAGTCTCCTGTCGAGCAGTCGCTGGATCTCTTTCTGGAAAAGATCCCTATACTCTTCGCTCATGGGGATTGCTCTACTCTTGCAGGGTTTTCCCGTGAATCCTTCTTTGTATGGCAGCATGATAGTATGCTATTTTCGATGCCAAAAGGCATTCGGCTCTTCTGAACAACATTTCTCTTCTAGCTTTTGCTTCAAATCTTGAATTTTGCTTTTTATTCGAGGCAGATTTAGCTGTTCTTCAATCATTATCTTACTCTTCAGATCTTTGAGGTCTGTTAGTAAGGATTCTGCCTTGTCTAACTTCTGCATTGCCTGCACCATAGTAGAGACCCTTGGACTGGAAATGTAAGGCAGTATAATCTTCTTCTTTTTGCCACTTGATGTGGGGACTGAGATAAAGTAACCAGATCTTCCTCCTTTCAACCTGGCTGAACCATGTGGTTCAACTGTAGCAAGAAATATATTTCCTAAAATACAATCAACAAGAATATCTGCAACAACAAACTTCATATATACACAATGTGAGTCAAAACATAATGAAGCTTTTGGAACTTCATATTGGAGCTTCTTATTTCCAAGACCCACAACCTTTCTTTCAGCAGAGACCTAGTATCTGGCTGGAATGTTCTTCATATTAAGGATATTAATGTCTGCACCTGAGTCTAATAATGCAGTCATTTGAAAATTTTTTCCTTGAATACAAATGTTTACCTTAACATGATGCTGCTGATAGGTAATAGTAAATAATCTCATGTCCTTAAATCCAAAATTTGGATCTTGCATACCTTCAGCAATCTGGACGTCTTGCGCATGTGCAGCTTGGTTCCAGGGATCATCCTCGTCTTCTTCTTCTTCTTCATATTTCTGGCTAGTCGCAACTTGTTTGCCTTTCTGCAATTCTGTAATCTGAGCTTTGATTGCAGAGATTTCGGATTTGATGTGGTGGATTTCACCACTTACTTCACCAAGAGTAAGTGACCTTACTCTTCCTGGTTTTTGGTGATGCATTTGGAAAGACTTCGTATTGCACTCATAGGATGCATCAAAAAACAATGGTTTCTTCCCTGATTCCTTAGAAGCTTTAGTTTTCAGCTGATCTGTGAAAGCTTCGATCAGTTTGTTCTTCATGTCATCGTCCTCCATAGCCCGAATCTAAGACAAATTTTTTAATTCTGCTTCCTCATCTATAGATGCCATAAGTACTTTTTCTTTTGGAGGTTTTGGCCTCTCTTCTCGCTGGAACTACTGGAATAATCAGAATCATCTTCATACAAGGCATGACAAGCACATTCATCAGAATCAGAACATGAACATCCTGATGAGCTTGTTTCGGAATATTGGCCTATATTTGCCTGCATTTTTGCTTCTGTTAAGGAGATAAAAGAATCAAGAGAAGTTTCTTCTAGCTGGTGATGTTGTGTTGTATCTCTGATTGTGAAATTGGGGCACCTTTCTGTTACATGAGTCGCAAATCCACATTTAAGACAAACAATAGGGCCTCTATGCTCTTTTTTGACTTGTTTGGCTTTTTGAGCATAGCCAGCTGTCTTTTTCCCTCTGTTAAGCTTTGATTCTTCCCCTTGTGAGCACCTTGCAGGATATTTTCTTCTTCTGTCCTTTGGATAACTTCTTTTATTTTTGTAGAAAGTCTCTCTGAATTCTCTTTGTGCTCTCCTCTTAGACTTCCTCTTCTTGACCAAAGGATCATCTACAGTGAGTCCATACTTGCTGCAAATGGACTTCCTATCTGGCAACCTGGATAGTTTCTCCAAAGATTTATTCATCTTTGAACTTGTACAAAGACTTACCAGTGTCTTTGTAATCTGAGAGTAAATCTCACTCCATGTGTAAGATTCAAATGGTAACTGGAAGACTTCCTGCAATCTGATATAATCAACGAATCTTGAGGGTAAGGCAACAAGGTATACCTGTTTCCACAACAGATTTTTGGAGTCTTTAACCTCATAAATTCTTTGCATCCAATCTCGATGGAAGTCATCAGATTGTGACATTTTATGGCACTTGAGGTTCATGAGTATGACCTCATGTTTGTTGGCAATCTTAGTTTCACTCCCACGCCAATGTTCCAGAATCATTGATGTTAAAGCGCCAATCATATTGCTGATAACTGTGCCATCTAGATTGTGGATAATGCCTCCTTTCTCATCCTTGAGTACTTCTGCTTCCATTGTTTCGATGAGCTTGGGAGAAGACTCAGTTTCCCACCACCTTAGTAGGGTACCTGTAAAACATTGAATGATAGTTCTACAAGCATCTATCTCTGATTTTCCTCTGAGACACATGAGTTTATATTCTATGTACATTATGTCAATCATTTGGCATATCTGGCCAATGCTCATGTTGTCTATGTTCCATTCCCTGTGAGAATCAGGGAAGAAAGTATGGGCCTCAGGCATTTTTCCCTTGCCTTCAATGTCAGGAGCAGAGTATCTAGAAAATCTATGTTCTAGAGGTTCATAGATAGGAAAAATTTGTCTCCTGAGATTTCTTTTCTGTTTCTTTGGTGTCTGCTTCGGCTTCTGCTTCTTGGAATAAATAAGTAATGCTAATATGCTCTGATTTGTCAGCATTTGTTGAAGAAACAACTTCTTTGGGGAATAAAGCAGGAAATTTATGAATGTTTCTAATTGAATTTTCAATCTTTATATTTCTTTTCATCAAAAAAGAATTTGGGACTGGTTTTTCTGCTTTTGTCAACTGAACATTTTCAAATTTTTCTACTAGTCCGGTTAGAAGAGTTTTAGTTGTGTCAATATGACCAACTAATCTATCTCCTACCTCTTCTATTTTGTTCAGTGAATCTCTGGCATAAGTATGAGAAATAATGGAATCAAATTGCATATTATTTAAACAGCTATTCACACTATTTAATGAAATTTGTACAATATCTATCTGCTTCTTTACATCATCTGTCTTTGTTACATTCATCTCCAAACCCTTGAGAGCAGTATTGGTCTAGTTCAATTGTTCACTAGCCTTTTGGATTCTTCCATCAATTCCTAAGGCGCTGCCATCTTTTTGAACCAAGGGGATGGCTTTGGTTGCATTGGTATTTTCTCCTAAAACAATTCCTTTATATGGAGGAAATGTGGTAGGAGTCTCAATTTGTGATCCATCTAATGCAGTCCATCCATGTTTATTGACTGTGGAACTGGAGGAGGCTCCAGTGAAAACAGTAATAGGAGCAATCTTATCTTTCCAGGAATAGAAAGATATCCATGTATTGTTTACCTCCATGCAATGCTTCCAATCATTTGCATATTGCCTTTTCTGGCCAGGGGTGTATACTTGATCAAATTCTTCTGCTTGAGGATGTGTATACAAATACCAATTAAACATAGCCTTCATCCATTTAGCACTGATTTGTGATTTCAGGCATCCATCCATAAGTGAGAAGAACTTGTGCATCTCCATCACTGCAGGTTTCTTACAATCAGCAGGGATTTTTTTAAACCTACATTCTGGAATCAGATGTGACTGTTCAAGTATTCCTAGACCATATCTCCGCTTTGCTGGTCTCATCAGACAGTTCATCTCAGTTAATCTGGGATCTTCTTCTTCTACAATTTGTATCATAAGAACATGGTCTGAATCAGGTTCTGGCTCATGAGGAAATGGGATGTCAGAACATTTGGGATTCGGACAAGGATTCACAGAAGTAGAAGGAGGAGCAACACCAGTTCTAGGATTATGATATGAATGTACATTCTGTTCAGCTAAGGTAAGCAGATTTATGACATCTTAACATTCTGGACATTTTACTTCTAAAGAAGAGTAATTTACAAGCTGGGCTAATTCATATAACTGGTTATGTCTACAGAGAGATGAAGAGGAACAAACAGTATCTACAATAGAAGGATCTCTGTAATACTTTGATAATTTACAAGCAATGTCAATTCCTTGGCGGTCAATGGTAGATCTTCGTGGAAAGGATATAATAGCACCAGAAGGGGTTTCAGTGATATTTGCAGAGGTAATATTTCTTGGTACTATTGGCTTCGGGTTATCTACTGCCCAGTGAGCAGGAAACTGCAAGTCTTGCCATCTGATCAGATGATGCTCAACTTTTTGATTGCGGGGATCAGTTTTGACAACAACACTAGACTTGGAGCCTCTACTAGGTGTATGACGGATGGCTGGCCATAAAGTATTTGTGTGTCGCAAACAAGCCTTAGTTTGGATAGCTACATTGTTTCTCTTTTTCTTCATATCGAAACCAGTTGTTTGAATTTGCAGCTAGAGTATTTCTGCAATGGTTTCGTCATAAACATATACAGAGAAATTTGGGTAGCAGTCAAAATACACCGGGCCATCAGACAAGGGTGCCACTATTCCACTAATGATAGAATCGGTATACTTGTTGTGCGTCATATCCCTGACTGTTGCAAGCACAAAAGTATGTAACCCTTTATGGACTAAAGGATTGATTCCGACCCTAATACAACCTAGATGCAGATAGTTAGTCTTCAATTTCTTTGCTTTAGCTTGTAAAGTTTTGGGATCCAACAGAGAAATTGTCCGAATGCTATCAGAGTTTTCTTGGACTTGGCTAACTAACTCTTTAATGCTTATTCTTGATGCAGCAATTAAATGAAAGGGAGCTAAATCACTATAAACTTCAGAAGGGGATATCTGAGGTAATTCCCAACGGGCGGAAGGCTGTGTTTCTTTATCTGTAAGTTCAGCAGAGTTTAAAGTTCTACTTGAACTACTGGCAAACATATCTCTTAAAGGATTTTCTTCAGCCTGAGAGTCTCTCTCTTCAAGTTCACGGAAAGAAATTGATTTCCTGAACGATTCCATTATGATTATGAGTACTTTGGATTTAGAGTACCAACCTTAAGAACCAGACGTTACTGGCTCTGATACCAATTTTACGCAGGGGCTCCTGTCACGAGCTTGCGACTTGCTGTGTCATTAGTGTTGATGGTCGACTCTTGGTGAACCAGTGGTGAACCTACTCAGATCTTTCACACTCTAGCGACCTTCACAACACCTTCCACGGCTTCTACGGTCTTGGTGTCCCTTCGATTCTTTGGCGAACTTCCTGCGAACTTTGGATGAAGACTCAACAGAAGGACTTCCTCACAACAGATTTTATAAACGCACAACGATACTCAAATAATGGAAATATAGTGTACTCATATTATTTTCAGATGATCAAATAAATTACAGAGAGAAAACTCTTTATAGAGATGGATTGTTGTCGCATTTACTGGACTGTATACTGATAATAAAGATAAAGTAATACCAATTTGGATATGTGACATTAATGAAAGGGAAGCTATGATGAGAAGAATTTGGTCCCAAATTCGAGAATGTACTATCATGTATATCACAACTACAATCGATGGAAACGGTGATATGGAAACACAAAAAGATGCCCAAAATGGGGAATACTGTTGGAGCAATGGTCAACGAGGAAGAAACTCGATCGCAGGAAAACATGTCAATCTCACAATACTTAGTGTTTAGTTAGATTAGCTAATCTTTAATACGAGCTATTCAAATATGTCAATGGAGGTGTACTTGGCCGCCTTGTGGATTCTTCCCTGAAATTTAACATCCACAATCATACTATGAAATTAAATGTATGGCCATTTCTAATGATTTATTTTTCTGCAGATACTTTGTGCTGTATCATTAATTGTTCAAGGCAGAAGACAACCTGGGGTAAATATGCAACGATCGAAGAATATTAGCTTCTTTCTCATGCTATGGTTCTGTATCGGTTTGCGGTGGTGAAATTTATTCCAGCATCTCGTTTATAGGCCGCAAAAGCCATTCTTCGAACTTTTTGTTTAAAGTGCTTTTCTCTCTGTGATCAGATCAATGGATCGCTGTTCGATTTTCTAAAATTTAGCCCCTCTTTGTTTGCAAAAGAGAGAAGCCAAAGCATTCGCAGCTGTTCTCGTCTTTTAAGAGGATCCGGCAGGAAGCATGTGCAGCCGTTCTCGTTTTTTAAGAGGATCCCTTAAATATCGACGAATTTGATGGTTCTACTGTGGGAGTGGCTGGCAAGGAAGGTAATGATTTACTGAGAATCGCACAGGTGCGGCAAAAAAATCCGATTTCGAGGAAAAATGGTTTCCGTTCGTTTACATATTTCTTCTGAAGATTTTAAAGATACTGTATTTCAAAACCTTTCAGAATTCTGTAAAGGTTTTAAAGATTTTGAATTTTGTGATGGCCGTTTCCAGAATTCTTTGTCAAGATTTTAAAGATTTTGAATTTTGTGTTAGCCTTTACAGAATTCCTTCTCAAGAATTTAAAGATTTTGAATTTTGTGTCGGTCGTTTACGGAATGTTTGTGTTAGCCTTTACAGAATTCCTTCTCAAGAATTTAAAGATTTTGAATTTTGTGTCGGTCGTTTACGGAAAAACCTAAAGATATTGAATTTTCTTTCCGCCGTTTACAGAATTCCAACGTACTTATACTCTGTAATCGTATTAAATAAGTAACTAAGAATCGTCAACAGCAGGATTCGAACCTGCGCAGGCAAAGCCCAATAGATTTCGAGTCTATCTCCTTAACCACTCGGACATGTTGACTCAATTGTTTCAATTTAGAGAATAAATAATACTAGTTTTCGCTTAAGAGAATTCATTAATAGCGTCATGTTCGATATTTGAAATTTTCTGTATCTATAAATCGGTAAGGATTTTGAGGATCTTTTATTTTTAATAAGAAAATTATAATAATCAAAGTTAGCGGTTTAAATTTTCAATTTATATTGATAAATCTCAAGATTTTTATATCAATATGTCTACCCCGGGCCCGAAGGTTTCACATCAGATTTTTTCCAAGCCTGTTGAAGTTTCATTGGTCGGCAGGTACACACCATTATTGAAGAATCTTGTCGAACTCTAAATGAATGGGCAAGCCTCAACTCTACCTTTATCACCTTGATCCCTAAATTTGGATGAAGCGAAGACCCCAATGGTTTTCGCCCAATCGCCTTACGTAATGTCATGTATAAGATCATAACATCTATTATCGCGTATAAGCGTAAGTCATTTCTTCATAAAAAATATCCTTGGAGCAAATTGGGTTTGTGGAGTTGAGACAAATTCTGGATGGGATTGTCACTCCCATGAGGTCCTTCATTCGTTTAGGAAACACAAGACCACTGAAATGCTCATTAAAATAGACCCATCTAAAGCTTACGATCGTCTGAGCTGGGAATTCCTTGTCAGTGTTTTTTCATCTTTTGGTTTCTCTGCCATATGGATTTCTGCCATATGGATTTCTTGGAATAAAGCCATGATCTTGACCCTTGTTTTCTCTGTTTTGATTAACAACTCCCCCTTGATCCCCTTTAATCCTACCTGTGGCCTGTGCTAAGGTGACCATATTTCACTGCTCCCTTTTATTTTGGCTATTGAAGGCTTAGATCGATTTATAAAATCAAATATCAATCAATGTTCCCTCAAAGGGCTTAGACCTTGCAGGGAAGATTTACCTATTACTCACCAACAATTTGTGGATGATATCTTGTTGTTTTGCTCTATCTCTCTTAGGGAATTCAAGACCCTCAAATTCATTCTGGAAACCTTTAAAGAAGTATCAAGTACCCTAATTAAGAATTAGAAATGTGATGTTTTATTTATTAATACTCATATTGTTGTTCAAACCTTTCTAGCAAGGAACCTAGATTTTAGATTTTTAGATTAGACAACTTCCAATCAAATATCTCGGGGTGCCATTGACAAAAAAATTCCCTACGAATGGCCAGTTGGTAGGACACAATATAGAAACTTCACTCCAAAGTTAAAAGTATAGTCCTTCGGATCTTTGAATTTTGTTGGTTGCCTCACTCTATTGAAGTCAGTCCTCCAAGCGATTCCCATATATCAGCGCTCAGTATTGGCAGCCCTAAAAGTAGCATTCCAAGCTATGATAACAATCCTTAAAAAATTCCTCTAGAGAGGGACCCATAAGGAGAAAAAATGGGCACTGATGACCTTGGATAAACTATGCCTTCCTAAACTGGCAAGCGAGCTTAGATTGCGTGATCCAGATCTTCTCAATGAAACCCTTGGAACCAAGTTGTGGTGGAGATGGCTCCAGGGATGGGATGATATGTTGAAACATATCTAGAACAGGAAATATGGAAATATCCAATCTTAGTGGGAGAGATTGCATGTCGAGGAACTAGCCACAGGCTCATCCATTTGGAATTTAACATATACCATCGATTAAGCTTAATCCAGAACCATCATTTATGTGAAATTAGAGATGGTCATACTGCTAGATTTTGGGAGGATGCTTGGCAACAATGATCTCTATTGACAAACAAAGGTGGGGTGGAAGAGCTAATCACTTATACCTTGGACCATCAATGCTACAATGTTGTGGAATTTTGGAGAAGGGAGGTAGCAAAACAACAATGGTGATCTTGGAAAAAAAAAGATTGAGAGGATTCCCTTAATCTAGATGAGTGGGATGACTTAGATCGAGAATTGCAAACTTATACAATACCTTGGGATGATAAGCCTGATACTCTCTAGTGGGGATACCAGGCTAGAGGAATGTTTACCATGAAAGAAGCTTATTCGATTCTGGCAAAGCATCAAGCACAAGTGTGGGACCCTATATGGAAAAAAATATGGCCAGCTCAATCCTAGCCTAAAACTCTATTTTTATGGCTGGTAGGTCGTAGGAGAATTCTCACATGGGACTACTTGTAGAAATGAGGAGTCCACAGGACCTTGCATTACATTTTGTGTGGCCAATGTGAGGAAACATTGGATCATCTCTTATATTCCTGCTAATTTGTTTATGGAATCTAGGGTAGAGTTCATGAACTCCTTGGATAATCAAATAAATATCCAAACAACATCACAAAGATAATGGAATCATGGAGAAGTGCAATATTCCAATGCCTAGTGGTAAATAAAGCATGGATATTGGTCGTGGGTTTCGTGTTGTGGGATATATAGAAGGAAAGGAATAGGCATATATTCCAAGATAACCGACAATCTAAGGGAAGAATTTGGTCTATGATTAAGCTCAACATAAGGGAAACCATCCTTATAGAATCATGGAATCAAGAGAATCGGAAAGTTCCACACTGCGAAGCGCCTATTCTAATGAAACTCGATTTGTCACCAAATATGATAGCCCCTAATTTATGGAAGTCACCAAGTCCCATGGTCTCCTCACCGTCGAGATTCTCTCTGTTGGAAAAATGATTTGTAAAGATAAATTTTGATGGGGCTTGGAAATGGAACCAAAACCTTGTTGGATTGAGAGGAATCATAAAAGATTGGAAGAGCTAGGTCCATCGGATTTACGCAGCTGATTGTGGCATTGCCGCTAATAACGAAGACGAGTTCTATGTGTTGGAGAAAGGCCTTAGAATAACGATATTCGCAGGATACAAGAAGATCCATATTGATGGGGATTCTAGGATAGCCACCAACATTACTCAAAAATGATCTCCAAAACCCCTGTGGAAAAGCTCATCAAAAGCTAGAGATTGATTGATTTGACGCACAAAATATGTCGGCTGCTCAAATCTTTCAATTATGTCATTCTCTCTCACACTCGTCAATCTGAGAATAAAACAGGGGATTTATTAGCTAATCCTTGCATCAACGAAGTAATTTGGAAATTGGTTGGCCATTAACCTCACATTTGGATGACTTGAGGAGCCTCATGGAGATCACAGTAGTAGACAATAGGCCTGATAATGTCATTGAGGAAAATATGGTGGGCTAAATGGTGTAACTTACTTGGCATTGTTTATGTGGGTTCAGAGATGAAACTTGACTTCAGGAATTTCAATTGGGTTGTATGGGTTGCCAATTATACTAATAGAGATTCCAATGTTCCTCTGAGTTCTAGTGCTTGGAACCGGAGCCTAGAAATTTCTCTGTCTGATCTGGTGTTATGTTATGGTTTAGCATGTTTTATTTTGATTATTTGATAGATTCTCAAGTTGAGCTCTTGAGGATGGTTATATTTAGATTTTGGACTTGTTATTCTATAACCATGTCACAAAAATTATCTTGTTTTCTAATGGGCTGGTTGAGGTTACCTGTGGATATGAAATATACCGGTGCATGAAAGAATGATATACTCTTTTTTTGGATAATATAAGGATCTACCCCAACTTACAAAAAAATATATCAATATGTGTAAATAAAATATAATCATTTAATGCACACACACAATCAATTGAGTTTAGCATGGGTGGTTGAGCATAATTGTTGTTATTCTCCGCACCCAGGTTCAAGTCTCGTAGTTTGACTTGGAACTTTAGAATAGAGTAACTATGTTGCACTCTCAAGTGAGTCTATACTATGCATTGTGTTCTTAAGTGAGTATATATTATGGGTTGTCTCCATTGGGCTAAGAGGGAGGTCTCTCTCTCTCTCTCTCTCTCTAAGAGAGACCTCCCTCTTAGCCCAATGGAGAGAGAGAGAGAGACCTCCCTCTTAGCCCAATGGAGAGAGAGAGAGAGAGAGAGAGAGAGAGAGACCTCCCTCTTAGCCCAATGGAGGCAACCCATAATATATACTCACTTAAGAACACAATGCATAGTATAGACTCACTTGAGAGTGCAACATAGTTACTCTATTCCAAAGTTCCATGTCAAACTACGAGACTTGAACCTAGGTGCGGAGAATAACACAAATTAACAAAATTTATATGGTTTTGTGATGGTTTCTCACCATTGGGTTTCCAACCAAGAAAAGAGACCAGCAACAAAACTACAGCTCATCAATGTGATGCAATTTTACAACCAAAATAAAGCCAATCGAAACAAAGACAATACAAAACAAAAGAAATCAGAGGTAGCTTAAACATGAAGAATTAAGAGGAGAGCGAGGTATTCCATCTCTATTGTCTTCACCATGTCTTTGTTGTTGGTTCCAAGAGATGAAGTAGGAGCAAAGCCAACTTTAGTGTGAGTAAGGCATCCCTTGATATCCACTAACTATAACTATATCTCCTCAAGCACCATTAAAATCGTGGTGTTCGTTGCATTGTGTTCAAGCAAGCCGTTTCTAAGGAATGACTTGATTTTCTAGTATATGTCAATCATATGGAGGTATTGGATTTGTTGGCCACATGTATGCCCAATATCCAATACCTAGGTAGCAAGATCTTCCATCACCTTTGAGTCTGAATGACCTTATCGCTCTTGTTGAAGATCATCCTCCATTTCATTCAGATCTTGTTGCACTACCGAGGGAGTCTAGCTATGATACAAACAAGCTAAGGATTTGATGTGGAACTAAGCCCTTGAGTCATCTTAAGAGCCATGACCACCTTCACCCCTTATACACCTAGCCTAATGGTGGGTCATGGTGGAAATTGGAAGAAAGAAGTGTGTGAGTTACTAGGAAGCCTGACAGTGAAGGAAGTGCAAACAAGAGAAAACTTTGAAGGCCTGAGAGAAAAAACATAGGTCTATTACATCATCACCAAAAATAGGACAACACTTAACAAGTGGTGGGGAGAAGCAATGGAGAGCACAAATATCTGCAACAAGGAAGGATGCAAAGAGAAGCCACATACATTGATTCGAACTTATGCAGGAACGTGAAAAAATACAGATATAAACATAAACATAGAGATGCAACATAAATAACACTTCATTCCATTAATATCTAAGCACTGAAATATGCTTACATACATAATGGAAATAAACTAGCTCGGGCAATAGTAGCTTATCTCTGAGAAGAGATGTGGCAGCTACATGCCTCTGAACTGTGTTACAATGAGGCTCAAAGGCCTATTTATTATTGAAAAACAATGGAAAACCTTAAACATCCAAAAACCTAACCCTAGGAGATGAAGTGCCAAAATTATGGGCTTTGTTGGGGTAATTTGGACATCAACTTCCCGGGGTCATAACTTTGGCATATTATCTTCGTTTGACATGCACAAGGCCTCATTAGAAATATCTATCTGGGGACTATAACTTTCGACTGCAAACATTGAGTAGAGACTCACATTTTCTTGTTTTCCAAAAAAATGTCGTTTATGGCCTCAAAACAGATCCAGAAGTTTAGGACCGGAAAAACTTCCAAAATAGTAAAAAGTGCTACAATTAAGGAAACTCGAAAATTGAAAGAAACAATGGTGGGGGTCCAAGTGGAATAGGTGGGTGGCAACCAATATCCACCTAGATACTTCCTGCCCCCTTAGGAATTAATGGTCCCCATTGCGTTGAGTTCCTCCATGATATGGGGAAACTTCTACTAAACTTGGTCCCTAATAAGCCACTTTCCTTGGTGTAGGAGTTGATAAGCTTTGACAACCCCATACTGTTGATTTGTTTTGTATCTTGGTAGGTACTCCAAGCCTAGAGGATCGAGGGTTTGGAGGAAGGAGCTCCAAAAATGGCCTTGTGGGATTAAAACCCAAGCTTGGGGTTTTGCACCCATCATGTTTTGGGGCAAATCCATGGAGAACTTTGGACATGTGATGGGATGAGATGATAGAGGGATGAAAGGAGAATCCAATGCTTGGAGAATCATCGAATTCCGAGTTGCCCTTAGTGAGATATGAATTTTTGAATTTATGGAGTGGGTTTGCACCAAAGGAGTTAAGATCGGCTTAAGTCTAGTAACCCTCTTGACAGCCAGACAAGCCCATGGAGGATGTTGGAAGGAATCCTTCATATGTGTATAAAAAGAAGGTGATGGAGAGTCATTTCTCACATCCAAAAAGTGCAATCAATCATAAGAAGATAGCTCGTTAAGGAGAGAAGGAGACCTTGTTTAGGCCACAACAAAAAGAAGTTGAACAACAAAGAGGAGAGGGAATAATAGGGTTGTTGTAAGGACCATTTTAGGTGACCGGGGTGCTAGTTAGAGGGCTGAGGAGTTGTGCTAGAGGGCCGAGGCAAGGAGGGACTATTTGAGGGTGGGAAGACCCTTAACAAGGTTGTCGCAGGCTTGTTGTAGCATGTCTCAGGGTATTGAGGGCAGGCCGAGGAGGTTGTGAGGGCTAGAATAGCCCAGCATCACAGCAAGGGGTCTAATCCCCTCAAAGAAGGGAAACCGCACCAATTAAGAGCAATTCTGAGCCGAGTTTAAGGTCGTTAAGGGACTATGTTTTGTACCTAACAAGACCTAGATTACAGTAATTGAGATGAGCTCAAATAGTGAGCTAATGTATGTATTGTGATGCATTTTTGTAGATGTTGGATTCATGTTTTGGATCAGTTTTGCATTAGTTATGCAACAACCTGTGGGACCCATTTTTTGGGGTTGTCTTGGGTGTTAAGAAACCCCAACTAGGAGCAGATCTTGTAGTGGAGTAATAAGTTTCCTAGGCGAGGACCGTTGGTGAAGTATGTTAGAAACCATTTGGAGGGATCTCCTAAGTGTTGGATGCCCTAACTAAGTGCAGATGCTACAACGAGGATTGGTCACTTGTGGTCTGTTGGAGGGTGGCATGAGAGTGGACCAAGTATGGACGTGATTGGGCATTTATGGTTTGCTGGAGGATAGCATGATAGTGCCCAAGTTGGAGCCCTGTGTGCACCATCTTCATGGATCTAGATGGTTTCTAGAGTGGCAGTCGTTGGAGCTCAAGGATCTAATCAGCTTGGAGCAGTTTGAGTGGCCCTAGACTTGTGTGTGGAGAAGGAATTCTATAGCAGATGATGGGCAATCCTCCTAGCCCGTGTTCATTGTGGGATATGGACATCTTATAGTGATGGGTGGAAACCCTTCGTGCCCTATGTTGGTCTTCATCGAAGAAGCACATGAAGACCATAGTGGCTGAAGTCCATGAGTAGATCAGGGGCAATAGTGGGTAGATTGATAGTTGTTCACAAGTGGAGTTGTGAACAACTCGACATGAGTCTAGATGTGTTGATGGAAGAATGAATAACTAGTGAACAGATTGGATAGCTGAGGTTCAGTGGCCAGATGGACTACAGATCAAGAGTCGAAGGACTGTGCAAGTACAGGGTACGACCAAGGCAGCTGTGAGGAACTGTACATTAGCTAGATGGTCAGAGTATATTGTAGAGGGCAGATTGGTTGTCAATGGATTGACACCAAGACCTAGTTTTGTATCTTGTACTAGTGGATGTATGAGGCCCATTATCCTCGGTATAGAAGCCCTATACGGTTGTATTATATGTTGATTAATATAATGAAGTTGGGTTGAAAATTGGAAAAAGTTGTCTATATTTTGTGCATGTGTGATTTACTGTTGTTTATATTTTGCTATGAAAAGTAGTTCTATTGAGATTCTTGGTTTGGTAGCGTTAGAGATTCTAAGATTCTATCCTAGACCCAAGATCGTGGACATTCAACATGGTCTGCACACGAAGTGACTCAAAGGGAGTTGTGGGTGTCTAGATCATGGAGCAAAGGGTTCAATCGAAGACATGGAGATATGGTCTTGACTGGCTTGGCAACAAGATTGGCTAGGACTTATAGTGGATTGGTGGAGAGCCTCGTGAACAACAATTTTTTGTAGGGTAGATTGTTGATCGTGGAATTCCATTGATTTTCCATTGATCATTGGGACAACTTGAGGATTTCTTTGGCATGGTTGAGATTAGGTTGATCGAGATGGCTTCTTGTGATGGACTACAGGTTGGCAGGCTAGAGCCTTCACCGGATCATGATGTTGCAAATTTGAGATTAGAGGGATTTCCACAAGTAGTATTTGATCCAGGAGGATGAGTACTTGCAGGACTGAGTCAGTGGAGATCATGTAGGATCAAAGGGAGTCAAGCCTTAGAGGGAGAATCCCTATGGAGGTTTGAGAGCTTTAGGTTCATATGTGATGAGGTAGAGGCACTATCGAGGTTGTGAGGTTCATTTTAAAGGGTTTGCTACGGTGATGGATGCCAGATGGGCTAGTGTCACTGGAGATGATGATCGTTACTTCCTAGTCTTGGAAGTAACTCCATTGCTAAGAGGGAGTGTTCATTTTTTTGTAGCTTGGGAGGTACTCCAATTCTAGAGGATCGAGGGTTTGTAGGAAGGAGCTCCAAAAATGGCCTTGTGGGCTTGAAACCAAAGCTTGTGGTTTTTCACCCATTGAATTTTGGGGAAAATCCATGGAGCACTTTGGACATGTGATGGGATGAGATGATAGAGGATCGAAAGGAGAATCCAACACTTCGAGAATCATCGAATTCTGAATTGGCCTTGGTGAGTTATGAATTTTTGAAGTTATGGAATGGGTTTGCACCAAATGAGTTAAGGTAGACTTAATTTTCGTAAGCCTCTTGATAGCTAGACAAGCCCATGGAGGATGTTGGAAGGATGTGTATAAAAATAAGGTGATGGGGATTCATTTCTCACATCCAAAAAGTGAAATGCATCACAAGAAGATAGCTCGTTGAGGAGAGAAGGAGACATTCTCTAGGCCGTAGAAAAAAGCGGTTGAACAACGAAGAGGAGAGGGAATTGTAGGAAAGTTTTGAGGTCCATTTCAGGTGACTGAGTTGTTGGTTGGAGGGTTGAGGAGCTGTGCTAGAGGGACGAGGCAAGGAGGGACTGCTTGAGGGTCATTTGAGGGTTGGAAGACCCTTAACAAGTTTATCGCAGGCCTGTGGAGGCTTGTTGTAGCATGCCGCAGGGAATTGAGGGCAGACCGAGGAGGTTGTGAGGGCCATAATAACCCAACATCATAGAAAGGGTTCTAATCCCCTCAAGGAAGGGAAACTGCACCAATTAAGAGAAATTATGGTCAGGTTTTAAGGCTATTAAGGGATTGTGTTTTGTGCATTAACCAGGCTTTGGTTGCAACAATGGAGCAAGCCTCAAACAATGAGCCAATGTATGCATTGTGATACATTTTTGTAGGTGTTAGATCCATGTTTCGGATCAGTTTTGGATCGGTTATACAACAGCCTGTTTGACTAATTTGTTGGGGTTGTCTTGGGTGTTAATAAACCCAAAATAGGAGCATATCTCGTAGTGGAGTAACATGTGTCCTAGGAGAGGACCGTTGGTGAATTCTGTTAGCAACCATGTGGAGGGATTTCCTAGGTGTTGGATTCCCTAACTAGGAGAAGATGCTATAGAGAGGATTGGTCACTTGTGGTTTGATGGAGGGAAGCGTGAGAGTGGACCAAGTGTGGATATGATTGGGATTTTATTGTCTACTAGAGGACAACGTGATAGTTCCTAGGTTAGAGCCTAGTGTGCACCATCTTCATGGAGTTAGATGGTTGCTAGAGTGGCAATTGTTTGAGCGCAAGGGTCTAATCAACCAGGAGCAGTTTGAGTGGCCCTAGACTTGTGTGTGGAGAAGGAATTATACAACAGATGATGGGAAATCATCCTAGCCTGTGTTCATTATGGGAGATAGACATCTTGCAGTGATAGGTGGAAACCCTCCATGCCTTATGTTGGTCTTCATCGGAGCAATGTAGGAAGACCATAGTGGCTGAAGTACTTGAGTAGCTGACAAGCAACAATGGGTAGATTGAGAGTTGTGAACAAGTGGAGTTGTGAACAACTTGATAGGAGTCTTGATGTGTTGATGTGTTGATGGAAAAATGATAAACTAGTGAGCATATTTGATAGCCGAGGTTCAGTGGCCAGATGGACTTAGAGCATTGATAGAGGAAGGGTGTATAGATCGGGAGTTGAAGGATTGGGCAAGTATAGGTTACGACCAAGGAAGTTGTGAGGAGCTCTACATTAGCTAGGAGGTCAAAGTATCTTGTTGAGGGAAGATTGGTTGCCGATGGATTGACACCAAGCCCCAATTTTGTATCTTTTACTAGTGGATGTATGAGGGCCATTATCACTGGTACGTGAGTCCTAGACTGTTGTATTATATGTTGATTAACATAACGAAGTTGGGTTTAAACTTGTAAAAAGTTGTACATATTTTGTGCATGTGCGATTTACTGTTTTTTGTATTCTGCTGTGCAAAGTAGTTTTGTTGAGATTCTTGGTTTGGTAGCATTAGAGACTCTAAGATTCTATCGTAGACCCAAGATCGTGGAAATAACATTTAATAATATAGTTAGTTATTATATATATTATATATATATATATATATATATATATATATATTATATATATATATATATATATATATATATATATATATATATATATAGAATGATAATAGTAAAGCTAAGATAACATAGTTACATATATATAACTTAAGGTTTATATTAATATAAACTAATATCTAACATTTCATTAGGTAGTAAACAACATAGCTAGATAAATATGTATCATAGTTAGTATTAACATAAAACTAACATAACATTAGTATTAACATATAATTACCATAGCATCAAAGGATTGACACTAACTTAACATAACAGAGGGGATGAATACTAACACATTAACATGACATTAGTATTAGGATATAGTTAACATACTTGGAATAGATTAGGATAACTTTTAGGCTAGTCATAGGAGTTAGGGTAACTGGGCCATAACTAGTTGGAACCACCATCTTCAATGGAAAAGGGTCTAATTTGGGGCCCTAACCGGGTGGTCTCCCTTAATGTTGATGGAGGTCATTTTTTCCCATCAACACCTCGCTAATAGGAGAGTTACATTTTATGTTGTACAAATCCTCAAAAGGGCTCATCATCAATGACTCTTGATACACATTGTTGTAGGAAAATTCAACTAGTGGAAAAAATTCTTCCCACTGTTGAGAAATCCTTAGGGAAATCCTTAGGGAAACATAGTTAGGGCTTTTATTATTTTGATTTCTCTTTCTTTGAAACTTTCCTATGAAATTTCTAATTAGTTCTTCTTCCCAATTATTATGTTCTTATCATCAAGAAAAAGTTCCAAACAATGAAGATCAGAATCAACAAAGCAGACACAAGATGTAGGCACTCATCCAAGGCAAAACCCCTTTTCTAGTGGAAAACCCAAAAATTCTTCTTCTCTTCCTTAGAATCAAGTCAAATGAAACAACCTAGACCTTTTGACCAAGCAAAGACTTTCCTCTATCCACCAAGCCAACCTCCATGAAGAAGTCAAACTTTCAAATATAAAATCAAGGAAAACATCATGTCAACTAGAATTTTGGCCCCTTTCCTTTTTTAGAAATTTTGGTATTCTAAATCAGTCTTGCACTTTTTGGCCTTACATCACTTCAATAAATTATAAACATCTTCACTTTTTTTTCTTTACTTTTTGCCATAGAATAGGACCTCCTTCTTGTATTTCATACTTTTTTTTACTTATAATTACAGATCAAATGTCATATGTGTATCTCCCTCTCAATAGGTTGAATGCATAGGTATATATAGTAGTTTGAAGTTTCTCTTCGAGTCTGACTTGAAGGACTTGAGGCTAACTTGGTGTAAGAGGATTATATGATCCATTTACATCAAAATAAATTTTCTTTCCTGACATGCAAAGCCTAAGAAGTGTTTACTAAATGATGACAAAGACTAGGACTCGTGACGTAAACCTGAGAATCCTTCAATGGAGACCTTGACCTAGAATCAAAATAAACAAAGAATAAAACCCATGCTTATAAATATTTTATTTTTACAAATAATTTTATTTTTCTTTCTTTTTGCAAATTCATTAGATCATGACTCAAATACAATTATGAAGACTGATACTTGTTACATTTCTCAACACTCTCTCTTAACCAGGGAGGTATTCATAATTGTTCAACCAATACAAGGTTGACCTCAATTTGAAATGTTTCAAGAAGAATACAACAACATACACAATGCTTGGGATACCCTCATTGCCACGGTATCCTTCCAATGGGGAGTATGGTGTCATATAGGAATTTTCCACTATAGGTACCATCAGGCTACAACCTTGGTGTGGATCCAATAGGATGTTTATACCATCTAACACTTCATGCCTTGATACCGACCCTTACATGGATACAAGTATCAACACTAAATTGGAGCTCCAAATGATACCATCCCTTTGGGATCTATACATCAACTGAGATCTCAATACTAACCATACCATGATGTCCTCCCAGGTACCATCATACAAGCATTTTTATGGTACTTCATCTCTCCTTGTCAACCAATCAAATACATTTATCAACACACCAACTTTTTAGGAAGATATAAACACATCAACCAATCTGAGCATGCTCCTAAAACTAACTTTTTGTTGGGAAGATATTTTTTCAACACATCAATGACTAGTTTATCTTTTGGCACATATCATAGCTTCATGACCCTAATCAGTATCCAAACTTCCGATGTACATGTTTTTTATGCTAGCATAATCTTAAGGGTCTTTTAACTATTTTGATGTTGCTTAGGTCATCACAATATCCAAACACATTTCGACGTAAGATTCCTTATTCAATTTATCCAGCAACACCAAACTCAGCCTTGGAACTTTCCAAAACATCCAATTCTTGTTCACAACTTCAACAATCACAACTATACTAATCATGAATAACCATCTATAGTGCTTTAGTTATTCTCCGATCTCAAACATCCTCATGACCTTCACATCATGTTTTCAACTATGGAGGATTTTTACTATTCTTTAACTATGATCCCTATTAACGAGGGAAATATACACTTTCTTTATCCAAGATTCTTCTCTAATATGAGACAAATTCATCCACTTCAACCACACAAGTTCTTTCTTTCTCATCATCACATCATCAGAGAACTTCAACCTTCTGGAACATCTTTCCTTCTATCATCACTTGGCAACAAGGTCATCAACAATTTATACTTCAATGTTACCAATATTCTTACAACTCCCTCTTTTCCTCATGCTCAACGTCATCATCAAGTCATCATTAAGTATGAGGTAGGTAAGAATCTTCAACATTTTGAAGACTATGTACCTGCAAATCTTCAACAAGTTCAACTTGGCAAGCACAAATATAGAGCATGAAGTCAACTTTATCAATATAGGGTTAGCATGTCGATACAATGGGATCATAATAAATCAGAATTTAGATATCAAAACCTAAACTTAGTTAGATATAAAATCAATAAGGGTTACACTTTTCATGCCCTAGACTTTCACAACAATCTATGTTAGGGTTTTTTCACAAACCCTAGATTACGTCATCAAAAACAAACTTTAGATATCACCATCTAAATCAAGTTATCATCTAAATCATAGTGAAATAATTTTACATCTAGGGTTTCATTATCATGCACTAGAATCTCATATCAATATCTATGAGGGTTTTTGTCGTAAACCCTAGATACAAACATCAAAACTTAAAAGTTAGATATTCAACAATTTTGACTAAGCTAGGGTTTCAATAATATGGAAGAGAATACACCTAGGGTTTTATTCCTAGGATATATCACTAACTATTACAAGGGTTTTGTCATAAACCCTAATACATCAAACCCTAAAAATCCAGGGTTTCATCATATAACCTAGACATCAACAACAAATCTTAAGGGGTTAGGGTTTCATAACGTCAATAAGCCCGAAACATTATTAAAGGGATAAGGTTTCATAGTGAACCATAAATTGTAAGGTTTGACCAAATTAAACAAAATATAGAGAGTGTGATAAGGGTTGTGTTGACGGTGCTGGACCCGCCAACATTTAGGGGATCACCCCGATATGAAGTCCCAACTAGACCTCACAACATTTGGTGTGGGACTTCCATCCGGTATGATGGCCCGGTTGCAATTATCTTAAATATTTGCCTCAACACTTGCTTGTCAGCACAAGAGAGTGGTATGCTTTGTCTTTTGAGAAGTGAGGTTCGCGTGCCTAGTGATTGTAAGTGTCTCTTGTGTCAATGGTTCTTTCATCGTAGAGGGAGAGGGTGGGAACGAGTCCCGAGTCAGTTGGGAGAAGTCCCAACTCTGCTAGGAACACACAACACAATAGGACGTGCACACCTTCTGGTGGAACAGTCCACACGGATGCGACCGTCACAACACACAAGGGAAGATAACACGTATAACACTCAACGGATTAGTTTGCACGAGTACAACGGTTGTTATAGCCAGTTTTATATGAGAGGTCTATATGATCTCTAGGAGAGTAGTCTACATGGGTGAGACAGGGTTACCAACATTTACAAGACATTTTCATTAATAGATATGTATTACAACAAGTGAATTAGTTCAAGTGTTAAACACAGCTTAAAGCAACATGCATTACAAGTGTTAAAGATTAGTCTTACAACAGTTACTAACCCCGCGTGCGGGGCGTTGGAGCCACTACTTATTCCTCAAAGAAAAGATTACAAACTCTCAAGGCTATGTGGGAGGAGCTGAGATGAAAAGTCCTTTGCATGTACAAATGAGGGGGTATTGATAGCCAAGGGTGAAACTGCCCTTGTAGTTGTTCGACTACCCTCATGATTGTTTGACTTCCATGACTTTTTGACTTTACATGACTCTTCATACAACAAGTGGGTCTCTTGGACTTCTGCGTTATAGTATATTGTTTGACAGTATGGCCCACAATAGAGATGTGGACAACATGACTCATGACAAGACTCAACATGACAGTTATGGTACATTCGTGTTCTTGCTGGTGCACATGTCGAGCTGTAGTGTTGCTGGTGATGGATGTCCTCATGGTGTGTCACAGCTTCACCTCTGCATGGCAACATGCGCAGAGTCTTTGATGGTCGTTGGGTTTTCTTGATGTTGTATTCACACGTTGCTCCTTGCTTGTATGTTGGAATGCTTGATAGGTTCGTTTGTTTGTGAAAAGTGCATGTTCGTTTGTCTGTCCGTCTGTGAACACATTTGCATGTTTTCTCATTTGTTCGTCCGCGAACACATCTTTGCATGATCATCCGTTTGTGAGCACATCTCTTTGCATGCATCGTTTGTTCGTCCATTGGAAAAAATGTCCTTCTACATGTGCTCCCTTCATTCAACCCATCCATCGTCACGCCATGTTTGTTTGTGTACATGTATATGTAGTCACTCATGATGAGACGACATCAAATCCAAAAACCTCCTAGTCTACCATGATGCATGATAATTTCAGATGAAGGTGACCAGGAGAGGTGATAAGGTTGTGAGGCGGGATGGAGGCTCTGGGTAGCCCTGATGAAAATTGCATAGGAGTCACTGGGTAATGAAGATGGGCAATCCGAATCGACAGTGACTGTCCGTGGGGTTTGGCTCAACGGGAGGGAAAAACTGCACAGTTTTTGGAAGGAACAGTTCGGGTTGTGGGAAGGTTGCACATGCAAGATCTTCACAGTTTCCAAAACGAGTAGGCAACGAGAACCTGTCAGCAAAAACTGTGCAATTCTTGAGGGGAACTGACAGTCATCTGTTGGGTCACTGGTAGCAAAAAATGCATAATTCTTGAGGGGAACTAGCAGTTAGCTGCTGGGTCACTGGTAGCAAAAACTGCACAATTCCTAAAGGGAATTGGAAGTTAGTTGCTGGATCTTGGCAACAAAAATTGTGCAATTCTTGAGGGGAACTAGCAGTCCGCTACTAGAGCTTGGCAGCAAAAACTGTGCAATTCTTGAGGAGAACTGTCAGTCGGTTGTCGAGAGCTACTGGTGGGAAAAACTGCGCTGATGTTGGGAGGCTTGCATGTTGGTTAGTCTAAACAGTTTTTTAGCTGAGTGAACTGCTAGGTAGCAGAAGACTTGCTCATGAAAACTGCACAATTTTATGGGTGAGGAGACGATCGATTGTCGGGAGGGCTCGCTGGAAAAACTTCACAATTTTCTAAGGGAGACACAAACATGCACTGGGTGTCTATCTGGCATGTCTATGCAATTTTCTCATTCAGTAGAGCAGGTAAATTTTGTAGCCTTAGTGCAATTTTTGAGTGGAGGCAATCTCGAGGTGGTTGTCGGGTCAAACTCTATGGTTGACCAACATGAAGGTTAGTTGATTTTCTTGTGGGCAGCACAACTTGAAATGGATTTCTTGGTGCTTTTGTGTTGTTCTAGGTGAGATTTGATCGATTCAGTGGCAGGATGATGATCTGACTGTCAGAGGGGGATCTGGTCGTCCGAAATTCAGCAAAGTGACTAAGTCTGTGAACGAGCGAAAGATGCATACGTGATCTTGCAAATAGACACTTACATGACTTGACGACGAGATGACTCAAACCATCCAAACATGCATGTTCAACATCACTGATCGATGGTGTAAGTGACAAGTGTGACACTTGTGATTGATCGTTGGTTGACCATGACGACGCTTGCGTGATAGTGGATGTGACTTCGTGTGTGAGCGTGATAGATGTTTACATAGCGAGCACAACAAGTACACACAAAGCGAAGACCTTGAGTATGACCAGAACATGGTGAAAAGCATGACATTGACATCAACATGTAAACGCTTGGTGAACTTATCAAGCGAAGTGGGCGTGAAGACTCACACGAGCTCACAGGGTGAACCTGAGTGTGTGCAGTATTCAAGCGAAACTCTCAAGGGAGGTTCCGAAATTGGGTGCAGGACAAAATTTTGAAGGGTGGTTGTAGCGATACAACACTTGGTGACACATTGGTAGAACTCTAGCTTCTCTGTTTTGGTTGATTGATAGCACAAGGCCTTGGTCTTTCGGGGAGTATTGAATCATTGTGCGGGTTACTCCGACCTCCCCACTTACCCCATGGACACACATGGTTCACCTTTTTCCAACTCTGTCGAACACAATCAAAAGTTCAGCTTGATCACAATGTTTAGAATTCAGGAAGGGTAGTTTAGTTCGCGAGTTGAAGATTTTTAGAGTATAAGTTTTCATATTTGGTGTTGCTCTACTACTAGTAGGCCTAGAAAGTACCCCAGTGGAGTCACGCAGGAACACACACATTGCTCCACTACCAGTGAGCCTGGTCAGTACCCCAGTGGAGTTTCATGCTTCATCTCTCTATGCAGGAAGCCTTTCTCTTCTTTCACCTTTATATTTTTCAAGAGGACTGTGCATAGGCACTTATTTATTTTTGGGGCAGAAAAGGGATCTCAACTTATTGAGAGTAGAAGAGGTTGTTCCTTTAGAGAGGCATGTAAGACCTCTCACATAGGTTTGCTCGTTTAGATCTTCCCCTTCTCTGTTTCTACTAGTTGGATGAGCTTGAACACACAGAGAAGAAGGCTGAGTATAGGCATGGGGCTTCCCAGTGTGGACACAGGTTCATGGTTGGACCAAAACTCCCCTTGAAGACGACTCGTATTTTCCATCAAGACTTCATCGGCCAAAGGTTATAACCAAGCACAGAGAAAACAGAAACAAGATTGGCCAAGTGTTGCAGTGTCACAAGTTTCTTCAAATCTCAGCCACATACTCTATTCAAAATCCAAAACGTAGTAATTGGCAACACTTATTTCTGGAAACATAAATAGTAAGGTATCAAGAAAACAAAACAAACATAGAAAAAATAGTAAGTAGAATGGACCAAATAAAAACAAAGATATTAAGTAAGGCAAGCAAAATGAAAACAACAAGCAGCAAGCAAACTATGTACATGGCACAGGGCATGGCCTGGCCTATTGGAAGTGATGTTCAAGATCTTGGCCATTGACAGGAAGGTTGTCAACCCTCCCATCGAGTGATTACAGACGGTATGTGTGTGGGCCAAGATTTTCATGGACTAGTGTAAGACCAATGGGTTCCGTTATCGGAACATGATGGTATCCCAAAAGACCTTTAGGTGAAAACGACACTACTACTTCAAAGACTGCGTGCAACGTAAGCTCTGATGATGGCACGGGGTAGTTGTTTTTATTTTGGGAACGGATCAAGTTTATGAAATCAATGTATAAGAGGATTTCCTTGGATTTCTTGTGTACAAAAATTAAATCAGAAACCCATGAATGGTGACAAACTTTGTAAGTAATCCAAATGTCCAACAACTTAGTCAATTCCTTTTGTATGAGGGGTTCAAGTGACATATGTATTTTACCCAGCTTTTGCTGAAATGGCTTGGCTCTTCCTTTTCTTGGAATCCCGTGTTGGATTATTCGCATGTCGTATGTACTCAGGCCATCATATGTTCACGCGGACACATCTCGCTACTGTTTGATCAATCGGTCAAAGGCTTGTCGCTACTGTGGTGTATAGTTTGTACGAGACTTACTATCTTTGGATAGTGATTGGTTCCCAGCTTCTTTGTTCGTTCGTAGTGGTCGCCCTGTGGGTTCTGTTGTTTTTTAGTCCTTGACAACGGTTCTGCAAGTCATAGAGCTTTTTGAGAGAAACTGTACCCTTGGGTATGGGGTTGCATTTCTTTCCATCAGCTGTAGTTTTCAGGGGGTGCTCATGCTCATCTTCATGAGCTGTTGTATCCTTGAAAACATCAATGCTGTTCATGGAGTGTAGTATCCGTCGACCATCACCAAAAATGTGTAGCTCAGTTATGTGATCAGAGACAGAAGGCTTATACAAAACTTCAATAGTACATCTATCCCTAAGTAGTGACATACTAGCAACTATGTTTGCCAAGGAATTGGTAGCTGCAATACGTGTCCTTGGTACAATAGTGATATTAAATGCTTGGAAGTTAGAGATCAGTCACCATACCTATAGTTGGTAAATTTTGAGACGTGGTGACAAACAATGAATGGTGTTATGTACCTGTCATACTATTGTTTCCGAATCACCTACCACTTTAAGTGAAACCACGTTAAGGCTAATGGCTTTTTGTAATCCCAACACAAGTGGTTTGTACTCAACAACATTTTTTGTGCAATCAAACTCTAAGCAGCTTGAAATCATGTGTTTTCTGTTGTTTTGATTGACCAAGATGCACCCGGCTCTTGAGCCGTCCTATGTCTTTGACCCGTCAAAATACATGGTCCACAACTTGTTTGTACACAGACTGCTTGACACACTTGTACTGTTGCTATTATTGTTGCTACTGCTACTACTAATAATGTTACAATGTGCTATACATGTTTCATTTGCGTTAGTTGGGCAAGGAAGGAATTGGCCATGCAGGATAACACCCCAATGTTGTTTCCAAGAGGTAGTTGCCAAACATGAGTTCTACGAAGGTCAATGGTTCATTCTCGCCGTTAAGGGGAGTCACATTGTGCTTCATATACCTCTTAGATAACACCCGTATTTGTTTGCATTTTCCCTTATATGTAAGCCGTATGTGTGACTAGTTTGTAGCAAAATATTCATCCAGCTTGTTGGACCAATCTCTGTTGAGTAGTAGACCATATGCTTCCGGTATGTCTGCAACAATTATGTCGATGCATTAGTGGACTTGACTGTCATGAGATAGTTATATAATCACATCTCGGAGTTCACAAACAATTGGTATAAATGTTTGATCAAGTTGGATGATTCACACGGATGTCTCGCTTCATTGTGCATTGGTTCTTTTAGCAATGGAGAGTGGGATGACGTTAGCTGCTGCACCAGAATCAACCAGGAAATTGTGGACATTGTAGTTAAATTTTTTAAATGATAACAGGAATGGAGGGCAACCTGAGTTTTCTTCTTCCATCCAAAGTGTGTTAAGCACAATGGAAAGTGATCTGGGAGGTGTGCTTGCTCCCTTACTAGTAGATGTTGCGTTGTCCGTTGTTGTCTCTCCCAATGCGCGCAACAGGATGTCTCGTTGACTCTGGATCTTAGCTAACTCGAAGAAACTAATCTTCACTCAAGTTTTATTCATGTCATTTACAATGTTGTAGTCCAGAGGTGGAAGACTCACCGAGGTATCAGGGGTAGGACTGATGTCTGTGTTGTCCGGCGGAGTGTTCTGCAGTTTGCTGCTCATGGATGTACTCTTGTTCGTCGTTGTCTTCCTGATTTTTTTTTGTGCTTTCTCCTTTGGGGTGGCTGGTGGATCAACCTTCCTCAATAGAAGTGTCATATTTTCTTGTGCTTCCCCAAGTGTAAGGGGAGTCCCTTTGCTCCTAATATTGTAATGATAATTTTTCTTTAGAGGCTGCTTCTCGGTGTTCGACTTTGGCATTGCTTGCGAGCACTGATATGCATTCACCACATGTCCAAGACTTGATGCTTCATTAGGTGCAATACCTTCGTCATTATCTCTGTCATCTGGCTACTCCTGCATGTTGTTTTTTCATCGAATGTATGTATGCATACTGAGTTTCCGACTCGCTTCCAATCCTAACATAAGTTCTCGGGGTGATGTTCTTCGTGGAATGAATAGAACTCAGGATCTGCGCACTGTTCGACATTGAACACAGAGCTTTGCATAGTTTTTTGAGCTAACCGATTACTTCCTTATGAGTTGCTTCCCTGTATCTATCTAGGTGGATGGTTGCTTGTGTATGTGTCCATTTTTTGTTGTTTAAGCTCGGACACTTCTGTTGTCAAGTTCTTGACGAGACGAGTGAGGGCTTCAATATCATTTTCTTCTTTGTCTCTACCCTTGCTCACCATTGCTTGGGACTTCTTGCTTGCATCTTTGGAGTCCTTTTTTGATTCATCATCCTTGATGACTCCAATTGCGCGCAGGTCTTTCTCTACAACAATAGCCTCTTCGCAGTTTTCCAAGAGTGTTGGTTTCACATATCGCTTGACGAACTGTGCAATGCGGACGTGTAGTAATCAACAGTTATGGAGTCATGAGGTTTGGTGTCTACTACAAATTTGTTCAATATGCGTGTAAACGTCTAGTTGAAGTCTTTTACCTTTTCCTTCTCCTCCATCTTCAGGCTTCCCAATTCTTTGAGTAACATAGCTAGGGTCTTGTCATCAACAAACTTTTCAAGGAACACACATTTGAATGCACCCTAGTTATATATGGAGTTTGGTGGAAGGTTGTGATACCATGTAGCTGTGCGACCATCCTGTAGAAAATCATGAATAATATGACACTTATTCACAGAGATTATCCTGATTATACACTATTTGCGGAATCATGCATAATACATAACCTCCTCTACGTTGATCATCAATTTAGCAGTATTTAGAAACATACACATGCGCACATTGAAGCATCAATCACACATATCAACACAGTGTGTACCTGGGGAAAGCATAAAGCTGAAAACCCCACAACTATTTGTATATTATATTGATTGAGATCATGTAACAGTACACAGTACAATACTAGCTCCACCTGTAACACACAATACAACACAGATCTGAATCAATCACTGGCTCAAATCGCCTCTGCTACTTGCCTGCCTCCACTGCGCAATCCTGCATAGAGAATGGATGAGAATGGCTGAACCAAACTCATATTTCCCTTGTGTAACACTACGCAATCCTCATTGGAAAGTCAATCCCTTTGATTGTGCAAATCACATGCACACTATAGTCACAACTGACAGCTGTCTTGCCCTTTCACTCACCTCTAACACTTGTCTCCACTGAACTGTCCATGCACTGAGTTAACTGATGTATTCTTCAGTTGCTTTATGAGTTAATAATTAGTGAATTAATTAATAACTAATTCGCAACACTCAACATTAGTCTATTTTCCAGTTAGACTAACTACAACTAGTTCAACTAAGTCAAACTGAACACAACTCCATCAACTCCTGATCCAACTCCACAGAACTTAATCACTGAAGTCCTAACTGAAGTCCTCCATGCAATAGCTCAAGTTAACCCACAAGAAAAGCGTATTTCCTTCTGGTAGTTGCATGTGCCACATCTGTAGCTCGAATTGAAGTGCTCCAAGAGAATAAGATAATGTTTATAGTCCAAATATTATTAAGAGCTAATAATATTCGACTGTTTTATTTTTTGCCTGGCAGTCTAAAAATAGACTTTGCCCATATGTCTAAAAATAGAGGTCCATCTATTTTTACCAACTTGACCAATCATCCACAAATAGCATCCTGCAACTCATAGACCATGATGCATATGTCTAAAAATAAACATAGTCTAAAAATAGACTTACACCAAAAATAGCCTGCGGGTCCACTTAGTGAAGGCGACTTCTTTCCACTAAGCTCCATCTTCTTGTTGCATTCTCAACACTCCCTCTCAACAAGATATGGATTATTAGAAACCCCTATCCTGTCTCAGTGGTACTCGAATTTTCTCCTGGTGAGCGCCTTCGTCAAGATATCAACAGCCTGATCCTCCGTGGGAATATATGAAAGTAACATGATTCTCCACTGCACATAATCTCTGATATGATGGTACCTGATGTCGATGTGTTTGGATCTATCATGAAATACAAGATTAGCCGAGAGTTTAATGCAACTCTGGTTATCACAGTAAATCACAGTAGGATCCAAATGAGACCCGAACAACCCGACTAGGATCTTCCTCATCCATATAGCCTCACATGCAACCAAACTTGCTGCCATATACTCGGCCTCCGCAGAACTGAGTGCCACGGATCTATGCTTCCTGCTGCACCAAGAAACTGCTGTCGATCCGATACTGAAGATCCCTCCAGATGTGCTCTTTCTGTCTGTTGGGCTCCCTGCCCAATTTGCATCCGTGAAGCCACATAGCTTCACCTCATCCTCCTGTCTGTACCACAATCCATATCCCGATGTGCCTCTGAGATAACACAATACATGCTTGCCCGCCTTCCAGAAGAGCTTGGTTGGCTTAACCATAGCTTGTGAAAGCTGGTTAACATCATAGCATATATCGGGTCGTGTATTGACCAGATACATAAGTGACCCCACCAACTGTTGATAAACAATGGCATCCACTACCTTTGCTGAAGTAGCATCCTCCTTCCTCCAACCTCCAGGAAGAGGAGTATCAACAGGCTTACAGCCATGCATGTTGAACTTCTCCAGTATCTCCCGAGCATACTTACCCTGAGAAACAACCAGTCCGTCACTGCTCTGCCAAATTTCCAATCCCAGGAAGTAATGAAGGAGGCCCAATTCCTTCATCTCAAACTCTCGAGCAAGATCCTCCTTACATGAAAGTATCAACAGCTCATCTCCCGTTAGAATCAAATCATCTACATACAGTACAATGATAAGCAACTTACCCTCCACCACAATCTGGTATATGTTAGGATTCACCTCACTCTTGGAGAATCCAAGTCCAGTGAAATAGCTATCTAGCCGTGTGTACCAAGCACGAGGTGCTTGTTTCAACCCATACAGTGCTCTCTTGAGCCTGCACACATGCGACTCGTTGTTGAAGATCTCGAAACCTTCGGTCTACTCTATGTACACTTCCTCCTCAATGACTTCGTTGAGGAATGTAGTCTTCACATCCATCTGATGAATGTGCCACCCCATCTGCGCTGAGAGAGCAAGAATCGTCCGTATGGAAGAATACCTTGCGACAGGTGCAAAGGTCTCCTCATAATCGATCCCCTCAATCTGTGAAAAGCCTCGGGCAACAAATCTTGCCTTGTAATTCTCCACACTCCCGTCAGCTGCCTGCTTAACTTTGTAGATCCATCTCGAACCCACCACTGATTTCCCTTCCGGTCTAGGAACAATCTCCCATGCACTGTTTCTGACAATAGAATCATACTCTTCCACCATGGCGTCTACCCTTGCGGGATCCTCCACAGCTTCCTCGAAAGAGGATGGCTCAGTCACAACACACTTGCTCATAAGAGCCATGTATCCAGTGTACCGATCAGGTGACTGTCTCTGCCTGCGTTGGGCTATAGGTGGTCCTACAACATTCTCTGCATCTTGAGCCAGTCGCTCAGCTTCTATCAAGCGCTTTCGCCCTCTGATGGTTGGCACTGCATGAGTGGTCTCTTCCACTCCATGAACCTCGTCCTGTGGCTGATCCACGTCCTGAAGCTCATCCTTAGGAATTAATAGCTCCTCATCTGCATGCAAGTGTAGCTCCCTCTCACGCGAACACTTCATGGCTTTCTCCTCCTGAAATTTTATATCCCGTCGCACAACAGTTTTACCACTGTCTGGAAAATACACACGATAGTTGTGGGGCATATCAGTGTACCCCACAAATATCCCAACCTCTGCAGTCGGCTCCAACTTCTTTCTGGCATCCTTCGTCACATGCATGTAAACGTTAGCACCAAAAATCCTCAAATGAAAAAGATCAGGCTTCTTACCAGAATAAGTCTCCTCAGGTGTACTCATGCCAAGTATCCTATGAGGACAACGGTTCTGCACATAAACTGTTGTATTGCATGCTTCCACCCACAAGTGAAGGGGTAGGCCCTGATCATGCAACATTGCCCATGCAGCACCCACAATCGTTCTGTTCTTCCACTCAGCTACCCCATTCTGCAGTGGGTTATGGGGAGTTATGAGCTCTCTTCAAATCCCTTATGCCTTGCAGAAATCCTTGAACTCATCCGAGATGTATTCACCACCATTATCGCTCCTAAGAGCCTTCACCTTCTTCCTCGACTCCTTCTCAACCAGTGCTTTGAATTCACAGAACTTTGAATATGTCTCGCTCTTCTTCGACATGAAGAAGATCCAGCACTTACGAGAGAAATCATCAACAAAAATCACATAATACCTGTGTTTTGCTGTCGAAGCAACTGAGAAAGGTCCACACACGTTTTTGTGAATTATCTCAAGCATCGTCGCGGCACGACTATATCCTTCTCGTGAAAGGTGGCTTTCACAAACTTCCCCAAAGTACACCCCTTGCACTGATCTGACTGCGGAAGTGTGCCTTTAGGAAGCCCTGTAGTGATCTGCTGCAGTATCTTCAAGGCTCCATGGTGAAGGTGACCCAATCTGCTGTGCCACAACTCGCCATCATCCCGGCTCACCAATCCTTCTGCCTTGCCTGCCATTGCTACGCATCCATCTACATGCAACTGATAAAGGTTCCTTACTCGAACCCCTATATTTTGGGTCTCACTAGTTGTCTTGCTGCGCATGAAAGCTTTTCCCTTGCTGAAAACAACATCATACCCCTTGTCTTCTAACATCGCCACAGAGATAATATTATTCTTCAATCCTCGAACATGCATGACTTCCTTCAATACGAAGGGTTTACTAAACTCCCTCTCAAAGGAAATGGTACCGATACCAGTCACACTGTATCTACCATCATCGCCCATCTCGATGTGCACTCCAAGATCTTTGTCCTCCAGATCAGAAAACAAATCTCTATCTCCCGTCATGTGAAAAGACGCACCACTGTCCAAGAACCACACCGATCCCATCACACTTGAAACCAATCATGCGATCAACGAAAAATCAAGCTCAAACTATGAGGCTAGAGCCTCTCCTGCTACAGATCCAGCAGCTTGCTTGTTGTTGTTCTTCTTCTGCGGACAATTAGTGGCATAGTGTCCGTGCTGGTGACAGTGAAAACACTTCACCTTGGACATGTCCTGCTTCTTTCCTTTCGCACCAGAATGAGAAGCTTTCTTGCTCTTCCCTTTCTTTGTTTTAGCATCCAAAGCACAATTTTCTTCATCAGCTCCCTTTGATGAAGATCTATCCCTGGTACTCCGCCTGATCTCCTCCTGCACAAGATTTGACCACAGTCTTTTCCATCCTAGCAATTTCTCCCGACCATTGATAGAGTCCTGATAGGAATGCCAACTCTTCGGAAGACCAAGGAGAGCCAAGCTCACCAAGTCCTCATCATCGACAGTAACCCCCACACTTTCCAGCTCATCTCGACACTGAGTGAACTTCGTGAGATACTTAGGCATATTGTCACCCTTCTCGCATTTGATGTTTCTGAGTTTATCTTTGAGCGCCAGCTTCCTCTGATCGCTCTTTCTTTGGAATAATTCTGTTAATGATTTCCACATCAAATATGGAGTAGCCTTTCCATGGAGGCTGGACACAATGTGATCCTTCACACCCTCCAACAGAATCCTTCGAGATTTTGCGGTCTTCTTTTGCCAAGCATCAAATTGAGTAGCATCAGTAGGCTTTGGGACATCCGTCTCTATGAAATCCTTCATCCCGTTATCATCCAATACTGCCTCCATCCTGTCCTTCCATGCAATATAGTTTGAGCTACCCTCAAGAGCATACTCCAATCGCAATCCATTGAAAGACATTGCCTCGTTGACACCAAGAAAACACTGCTGCAAATTCGCATTCCACCAACTCCAACTCAACCGCTTCCGATCTAGAATTCATGAGGACAAGGTATTTCTTGTACAGAGATCGACTGTATGGGCATTCACCGGATATCTCACCTTCCAAAGGAAGGATGAATCCAGAGGCTAACTAGCCCGATTACAGACTCTACCTGAAGAAATAGAATGTAAACACTTCCTGAATAGTAGATCTGATGAGTAACAACTCTGATACCATGTAGAAATTTTGAATAATAAACACATATTCGATGGAGATTATCCTGATCATGTACTATTGCAGAATACATACACAATACATAAGCTCCTCTACGTTGATCATCAGTATAGCAACATCAATAACAATAAAACATCAAGAGCATGCACACATTAACACAGTATGTAACCCGGCGAAAGCTTACAGCTGAAAACCCCATACTATCTATATATTAATGATTGAGAACATGTAACATTACAATAGTCAATACTTCTCACAAGTATCCAACACTATCTCCACCTGTTACACACAATACAGCTCAGATCTGATCTCCAAATCTATTCCACTGCTTGCCTGCCTCCACTGCTCAATACCTGCTCAAGAATGGATGAGAATGGTTGAACCAAACTCGTATTTACCTCAAAAGAATCACTCACACTGGGAATCACGTGAGCAGAGGCTATAATCACTTGGTATTGGCCAATTCTCATTGGCATAACTCAATCCCATTGATTGTGCAAATCCCCATGCACAACTATAGTCACAACTGATAGCAATCTGATCCTCTAACACTTGTCCCTGCTTAAATGAACATGCAACTAAGTTAACTGATGTATTCTTTAGTTGCATTATGAGTTAATAATTAACAACTCATCATTAGTCTATTTGCAGTTAGACTAATTACAACTAGTTTAACCAAGTCAAACTGAACACAACTCCATCAACTCCACCAAACTCAACTGATTGAGTTCTAACTGAAGTCATGCATGCAACAACTCAACTGACCCACAAAGAAAACGTATTTCCTTTTGACAGTTGCATGTGCCACATCTGTAGCTCAAACTGAAGTGCTCCAAGAGAATAAGATAAAGTTTATAGTCTAAATATTATTATAAGCTAATAATATTTGACTGCTCTATAATTAGACTTGACAGTGTCACCGTTGTTGTCTAAAATAGAAGTCCATCTATTTTTTCCAACTTGACCAATCATCCATAAACAACATCCTGCAACTCATAGACATGATCCATATGTCAATAGACATAGTCTAAAAATAGACTTTGCGCCATAATTTGCCTGCGGGCCCACTTAGTGAAGGCGACTCTTTTCACTAAGCTCCATCATCTTGTTGCAACCTCAACAACCTTCTCCCAACATCTCCCGCCAATAGATCCCCGTCGTTCATTCGTTTAATCCAACGGTCGATTTTCTTCCTCCGACCGTCCCGACTATCCACGTCCATAGCCATTCTATGTTCCTAAAGGACGATGGTGGTCAGCTACCTGTACCCAACACAGTTACTCTTCAACTATTGTATTCAAGGAAGGATGGACGAAGGACGAAAAGGTACAAAGTCTCGAGCAGTTAAAACATTTATCAGGCATGGAATGTATCCAGATTTCACTCCACCTGCTCAAAGAGTACAACAGAATATCAAAGAATGTCAAATTAATTAATTAAAACAATCAGATTGTAGCAAAGACCCATATCAGATAATTAAAGTGGTTGATGGTCAATTATGACCTCTCCACGCATAGAATAGCAGAGCATTTTTGTAAAGAAACCCTATATATACCCACAAAATAGATGTAATAAGGGTTGATGGTTTTGGTTTTGATGTAAGGTTCAACTTCTGGAGACTGTAACTACTGTGATACTTGCAGCGTCTAGTCTTCATTTTCAGCTAATATAAGCTTCTTTTGCTGTTAATTGCTCACTTTACACTTCTTCTTTGTTCTAGGCTGTGCCTGTTATAATTTATTCATGTGCTCTTGATATTTAGCATTAGAGGGGCTGTCATTCCACCTCTGTGTTAGAATCTTGAATATATTATTGAATGTGTTATGCAGGTTTCTTTTTACTTAGTGCCAAAGAGCTATCATCCTGTTTGTGCATTAGGAAATAGATTTGCAGACCTTTTTATTCGTTGCAGCCGACCATCACATGGTCTTGTGCATCTTATGGTGTGGTCAGTATTCTCCATGTTCACCTATTCCTTAAACTGTGAGTAATTGGTGGTCTAAAGCCTTGTAGCCTGGGGGTGTTCACCCATGTCTGGAGTTAAGCATAATAGAAGTGGTTATCTAGCTCGAACAAGCATCATTCCTTCCATTCATCCATTTCCAACATTATGTTGAGTTTGTAATGTTCCCAAGAATCTCTGAGATACAACCTAGGAGAGTTTCTTGGGGTGATAACATTAATTGGTGCCATTGTTGGGGAGAGGAGATTGAAGCTCAACTTCCCAGGGAAAACGAAACAGTTCCAGATTTTGATGATAGATAGAGTCTGGGCACATTTCTGGTTGTAATCATCTATTTGGCGACTCTACTGGAGGAAGATCAACCTTTGGTGACTCCACATTGAATTTCTGGCTCAGCTTGTGAGGCATACCCGGATAAATCCCCAGAAATCACCAGCTGAACCATTGCCTGACCCTGAGAAGATTGTCAAATCAAAGAAAACATCACAGAAAGGAGGATCAGGATCAGGTAAGCCTAAGAAATCTTATATATCTCTGCAAGAGGAGGTTATAGTTGAAAATAGACAGTTTGAAGAATTAGAACCTTGTATTGCTAGTGAAGAATTACCTGCAGAGATTCATACAACTCCTTGTTCAGTTAGTTCCCCTTTGGATCTCAGTCCAAACGTTGCATCCCATACAATCCATCATATTCCCTTGTCTCTGTCATCCATTTCATTGTTCCCCATTATTAAATCTACCAGTATCCTTCCACATACCCCAATCATGGCAGGCCAGCAAGCACCCACGAAGATGGAAAGAATTATAGCTGCTAGGTATGGACCCCTGGTTTTGCCTGTTCCTTTAAATGTTATGCCTGCAGGAGAATACCATAAATACATGCCTAAGTTCACTGGTACAGATGGGGTAACAACTGAAGAACACCTTGAAGCTTTTTATAGTTGTGCTGATAACTTAGATATTAGTGAAAATGATGTGTGGATGAGAGTTTTTTTCCAAAGCCTCGATGGAGAGGCCAGAAAATGGTTCAAAGAATTGACCCCTAGATCTATTGCTAATATTGAAGCATTAGATGATGCATTTTTGAAGCACTGGGGAGATAAAAAGGACTTGCTATATTACCATACTGAGTTTGGTAACCTAAAGAGAGAAAATGGGGAATCATTGCCTGATTTTAATAAAAGATTCAATCGTATGTACAATAAGATACCTGCTGAAGTAAAGCCAACCCATAACTCAACCAAGCTCACTTATGCCAATGCTTTTGACTCTGATTTTTGCCTATTATTGAGAGAAAGAAGATGTGCCACTCTGGCTGATATGCAAGATGCAGTCCTAGAGATAGAATCTAATATTATGGCTGCATAAAAGCTTAAAAGTCATACTGACAAAGGAGGCAGAGAGGTGAGGCTTCTTCTTCCTCTGCCTCATCTTCATAACCTAAATTAGATAAGATGACTAGAATGATAGAGTTGTTGGCTTCTAAGATATCTAAGTTGAAGGTTGGGCAGAATTTAGGAAAGATAAGGCAACATAACACATTTGCTCCAGGAAACTCAAACCCATTTAGAAGAGCAAATGAACAGCTACAAATAATGCATAGGGGTAAAGAACCAAATGAAGAACATAAAGTTAAAGCTCCTTTCCAAAATGTAGTCATGGAGGAGGAACAAATTGAAGATGAGGATGAAATACATTGTATAGAAGATAAAAGCAGTGCTTCCTACTTGACATTGGCTGAATATGAAGAATCACTGCTGCAGGACCAAACCAGTCAACAATGGGACAAAGAGGCTATTCTGCAGACTGGTGAACAACAAAGATACAATCTGAGGTCGCAAGCAAACAATGTCAAGGAGAATCCTGCCCGAAGAGCTGCTGTCCAAACAGAGTTATAGAATGCTAGACAGAAAAGACCAGCAGCTGATCCAACCCCTCAAAGCACCAGTTCAAGAGGTAAGAGGTTCTGATAAGTTCCCTTCACCTTTCAGCTTTGAGTCAGAAGTGTAGAAGTTAAAAATATATGTGCCTCTGCTTGAGCTGTAAAGAGTGAAGTGTTTAGAAAGCCTATCCTTGAAGCCCTTGAGCTGAAAGCCACACAAACCTCCACTTACTCTGTCAATTTGCAATATGATAAGCCTGCAGTTGTGCCGAGCCCTATGATCGAGCCTGCTGATGATAATTATTCATCTTTCTATATCTCCTTGGCCATTCATGACAAAATCCTCCACAATTGCCTGCTAGACACTGGGGCTAGCCACAATTTGATGCCAAAAGCTGTCATGGAAGAGTTAGACCTTGATATCACCAGACCATATCATGATTTATTCTATTTTGATTCAAGGAAAGTAAAGTGCCTAGGATTAATCAAAGATTTAGCCATTACTCTAACTCAGCTGCCCATGAAGAGCATGGTGATGGACATTGTGGTAGCAGATGTCCCTCCTAAGTTTGGCATGCTGCTGTCTAGAGGATGGATTAAGAGACTAGGTGGAACATTACAGAATGATCTATCTTATGTCACTGTCCCAGTTTTTGGAGGAGAAAGCAGGAGATTATACAGAGAAGCACGGCTGGCATACATCATAAGTGATGAGAAGAATCCTTCTAATCATCCTATTTATGTTGTGGATACTGATTTTGGAGCTTGTATTCTCCAAATAGAAGAATCTTAGAAGGCCTCAATGTAGATCAGGAAACCAACAGTTCAAGATGAGGAAGAGCAAGGAAGTCAAGTTTGGGAGATGTTCTTTGATGGAGCATGTTCCATGGAGACTGCAGGAGCAGGGGTGGTGCTGATATCTCCACAACAAGAAAGCACACAATTATCTTTTAAGTTGGGTTTTCAAGTCACAAACAATATATCAAAGTATGAGGCTCTGATATTGGGCCTGAACGCAGCTAAAGACAGAGGAATCAAGAACATAAAGGTGTTTGGAGATGCTGATCTGATCATTCAGCAGGTAAACAAAACATTTCAAGTGAAGCACCCAAGGCTGAAAGCATACAGAGATGAGGTATGGAGACTCAAATATTCTTTTGACAGTTTTTGTATCTCATACATCCCTAGAGCCAAAAATTAGCTCGCTGATTCCCTTGTTGTGTCTGCTAGCATGCTTATCCCTCTCATGCCTCCTAGAATTGTTTATGAAGTCCAAATGAAATACAGACCATCTTTGCCTGATAATGTCCACCACTGGGAAGTTTTTGAAGATGACGATGAAGTGAATAGGTTCTTGCAAGTCATTGATGAATTTTCTAAAATGCAAATTGACCAAGAAAAATGAAGCTTTGCAAGAAAGCCCCCAATACAAGCTTAGAAATAAAATTGGTAAAGATAGTATTGTCCAGCTTCCCAACAATCATATACCTAAAGGTCTAATTCCTTTAGAAAGACTATTTGACCAAAATGATGTGCCTTACAAGGCTGCTCAAAATGAAGACCAATCCGCAGTCTGTAAACATGATATAGGGAGTCCAGGTTAGCCAAGATACATAAACCTGTCCACACATCTGTCTGCTGACCAATGTGTTGAATACTGCAATTTAATGAAGCAATTTGCTGATGTCTTTGCTTGGGAATATAGTGACCTAAAAACATATGATAAGAAAATCATCCAGTATAAAATCCCTTTGAGAAATATACCATCCCTTTCAAGTAGAAGCTGAGACCAATAAATCCTATGCTCCTCCCTCTGATTGAGAAAGAAATAAAAAAGTTGTTAGCTGCCAAGATCACACTCCCTCTCAGATATTCAAAATGGGTAGCCAACTTGGTAGTGGTGAGGAAGAAAAATGGAGAAATCAGACTTTGTGTTGATTTCAGAAATTTAAACAAATGCTCCAAGAAAGACAACTATCCCCTACCCAAGATGGAGCATTTGCTACAAAAAGTCTCAGGAGCCAAAGTGATGTCTTTCCTGGATGGATTTTCAGGCTTTAATCAGATTGTTGTGCATCTAGATGACCAAGAGAAGACTGCATTCACCACTCATTGGGGCACTTTTATGTACATTGCCAAGATGCCTTTTGGATTGATGAATGCTGGAGCCACCTTTCATAGAGCTATGGATATAGAATTTGTGGGAGAGAAGGATAAATTTGTCCTTATCTACCTTGATGACATAACAGTATACTCCGGCAACCATCAAGATCATTTACAACATTTGAAGAAAGTATTTCTGAAGTGCAGAAGGTTTGGGATTTCAGTCAATCCTAAAAAGTCACAATTTGCTTTAGAAGAAGGTAAGCTGTTATGACATATTGTTTCTACTGCAGGTGTCCGAATTGACCCAAAAAGAGTCAAGGCCATACAGACGTTGTCTGTTCTGAGATCAAAGAAGGATATCCAGTCCTTTCTGGGCAAGATCAACTTTGTAAGGAGGTTTATACCAAATTTTGCAGAACTTGTGAAGCATATTACCTCCATGTTGAAAAAGGGGCCAGAGATCAAATGGACCGAAGCAGCAAGAAAATCATTTGATTCCATTAAAAAAGCTATTATGGAGGCTCCTACTTTAACTAGTCCAGATTACAGTAGGGAGTTCCATATATTTTCGTTTGCCTCTAATGACACCCTTGCAGCGGTTTTGTTGCAAGCAGAGGAGGGAGGCTCAGAGCATCCAGTGGCATTTTTAAGCAAGATATTAAGGGATGTTGAGCTGAGGTATGATATCATTGAAAAACAAGATTATGCTCTTATCAAGTCTTTAAAAGCTTTCAGAGTTTATATTCTGCATTCAAAGATAATTGCATATATACCCTCCGCTGCGCTAAAAGATGTCTTAACACAACCCGATGCTAATGGAAGAAGGGCTAAATGGATTGCAAAGTTAATTGAATTTAATATAGAACTGAACTCCACCAAACTTGTCAGAGGTCAGGGCCTTGCCAGATTTTTAGCTGAAGAAAATTGCAGAACTTTGGACATGAACCTCATGTGCTCGAATTTAGAAAATGGTCAAACAAAAATAACAGTTGAGCCAGAAAGAAAGCAGCCAGTGGCATAAAATCTAGCTTCTTGTAATTGGTATTATGTAATAGTTAAATTATTGTTGAAGCTAGAAATCCCTCCAAGCTTTATTCAAAGTCAAGCCAGAATGATTAAACTCACGGCAGCAAAATATCTTCATATTGCTTCATAATCACCTTAATTACAATATATATATATATATTTTTTTAATGTCTATAAGACATTATTTTCAAATTTTCAAAAAAATTATTTAATTAAATATACTTAAATTTTCTACAGACAAATAACAAAATCTTATAAACAATAAATCTTAAAAGTTAAAATCTAAAAAACATCAATTAAAATGAATGCCTTAAAAACTCTCCTAACACTTGAATTATACAAACTCAACCAAACAACCTTATAATTCTAACCCTATACTACTAAATTTTCAAATAAAATTAATATATTTTGGAAAAAAAAATGAACCCCTTAAAAACTCTCCTAACACTTGAATTATACAAACTCAACCAAACAACCTTATAATTCTAACCCTATACTACTAAATTTCAAATAAAATTAATAGATTTGAAAAAAAAAACCAAAACATATTAATTTTTTTTGGGCAACATTCACCTAAATTAAATGACAACATTTCACAATTATAAAATTTACATTAATTAAATAAATAAATTTATAATATAAACCTACATCTCTTAATAAAGAAGACACACGTGGGAGCTCCATCACCACCGTATCTGAAAATACTTGTTCTATCTACACCCCCACACAAGAAGAGGGTGGGAAGATGTTTGGAGAATTAATAATATTATTTAACATTTTGTGTTCATTTTATTTAATATAATATATTTAATAATTTTTTTTTGATATATCGTTATGATATTATTTAACATTTGATGGTCTTTTATTTTAAGCTAATAATATTATTCAACATTTTAGGTTCTTTTTATTTAATATTTTCTTCAAATAGATATTGTAAACGTTAAAAGGAGGAATCCTCTGGTGGCGTGAGAAACCCTATCCTCAATATTGGATGAAGCTGCTGAACCTCCCATCATAAACCCCTCTAACCCCAGCAAAGGCCGAGCACAGACCGTCAGTGCTGAGAGCCTGAAAGCCCTTATTGGATACCAAAGCCCCCGTCAAAAACAATGGCATCCTCCGTTACGGTCTCCAACTCCCTGTCCGTCATTGGCGGTCGCCCCTCGGTCCCTTCGGCCCGTCACGATGTCTTCCCCGCGGCTGTCACTCTCGCCTTCCCTTCCTCGCTCTTCCGCTCCCTCTCGCTCTCTGTCTCGACCTCGGCGTCATGGCCACCGGCGGCCGCAGCGTCAATCAGAAAGCGGGGTGGCGTCAAGAGGGCGCCCGTCATGGCAAACGCCTCGGAGTGGGAGCAAGATGTAGGGGTCAAGACACAAGAAGGAGAAGAAGAGGAAACTGTGGCAGGTGAAATCGATTTTGAGAATGCATTTGTGGAGCTTCCAGAGGGGACGAAGCTGTTTGTGGGGAATTTGCCCTTCAACTTAGACAACCAGCAACTTGGCGAGCTCTTTGAAGGCGCTGGAGAAGTCTTGGATGTCAATGTGAGCCATTCCGTCTCTACCCATTTAGTTAATTAAATGGTCTTTTTAATTTTTATTCTCGTGGTTTTGGGTAAAATACTTTGGATTTGCAAGCCTATCCTTCCCTAGTTCCCTAGTTTGGAGTATTACAATGGAATATAAGGAGCTAATCCCTCTGGATTGGATTGGATGGGATGAAATGCTGCCACAAAAGGGAAATTTTACAATGGAAAATATCTCCCAAAATAGTTGTAGTAGGGTTTTCAACTTCCAGGGATAAAAGATGTGATATTTGTGATATTTTTAATTTTCCCTCTTGCTTTTTTGGTTCTTATTCCTTATTGCATAAAACAGGAATTTGCGAATGGATTTCATCTGTATTTTGATCAATTTTTTTTTACTTAGGCCCAAATGTGACTTTGTGTTTACGAGAGGCCTACATTCTTACTGCGGTTGGAAAGGTATGCCCAGGTCCACTCTGGCTCGCATTGTCTGCCAACAAATTTGTCCTTGGGATTCATCTAGGTTATGGAGTTTCTGTTTTCACTTTGATGTAATTGATTTATTTTTCAACGTTGTCAAGCTTTTGCCAACTTTCCTTTTGATTTTCGTCCGCCCTGCCAAGAGAGTTCCCGAGAGACTGCCCTGGATAGATTTGGTTTTCTTGGGCTTAACTGTTAAGTATGAGGAGTAGCTATTCCTGGACCTACGTGTTAAGACTGTTATGACAAATAGCTATTTTGTGAAAATTACTCCAGATTTGTACTTGCTTTATCCATTTGAAAGTCGATGTTATTGGATTCTGGTGTGTGAAATAGCTATTCTGCAACAATTGCCTAGGACCTGTACCTACTTTATCTATTTGAAACTTAATGTCATTTGGATTCTGGTTTGAGAAATAACTACACTGCAAAAATTGCCTAACATTTTTACTTGCTTTATCCATTTGTAACTCTATCATTCTGATCCTTGTCTATTTAAAACTCAACATTTGGATGGGATGTACCACAACAAGAGTATAATCTTGATTTATAAACTTCATTGATGGCACTAGAGAACCAATGACCCCTTGGCACCCACCCTATAATTTAGAACCCTATGTAGTTCATCATTTTTAGATGTAGCTATTCCTGGGCCTAGGTGTTAGGTCTCGTTTGAGAAAGAGCTATTCTGCCAATATCGCATAGGGCTTGTACCTGCTTTGCCCATTACTTGCTCTATCCATTTGAAACAAATGTCATTTGGATCCTCACCCATGTGAAATTCAATGTCATCGAGATATTTTTACATGTAAAATTCATGTCATTTAGATGGGATGTACCACAATAAGAATGGAACTTTTGATGGATGGTTTAAACACTTGAACTCCTGACCGTTTGTTGGTAAGACAGACATTAAAACCCTTGATTGTAATAAATTATTTTTTTAAGTAGGCTAAACTTTCTATGTTTTCAACTTTTCTGTTTTCCCTTCACCAGAATTGGGCCAGACAGTTGCTAAAATTGCAATTTTGGATTTGATGAAATTTAATTGAGAAATGGATTCAGCACACTTAAATGCCAGCCACTGTAACTGGGTTGTGCATGTCAACATCTAATATCAGCAATTCCATTTACCAACACTCTTGTATTCATGATCACTAATTTTTTTTTTATATCTCCATACATTTCTGTTTGTGTACTCATTTTCTTCAACCTTTAACTCTTTTCTGACACTTGTCATAATATTGACATGATCACTATTTTTTTTTATCTCCATACATTTCTGTTTGTCTACTCATTTTCTTCAACCTTTAACTCTTTTCTGACACTTGTTATTATATTGAGTTTCCGCATGCTTCTGGTATTTGGATATATCATCATTATTTCCAAATACTAAGCATTGATTTCTTTCTTAAGCTTTGAGGTCCTAACTTATCGTGAGCTGATTACAGAAATTTGCAAAATTTGAGCACCTTTTTTATAAAATCACTTGCCATGTTACTGAAATGATGGAGTTTAAACGATCTACACTTTGGTGAGATCACAATTTTCCATTTGCTTAAAATGCATTTTTGAATGTATAAATGGATTCAACCCATAGCACATTCGGATTGTACAGACTCAACAACTCAAATCTACAATTTCAACCATGTATGACTGGACTTTGGACAAAAATGAGTGGAAATATGCTCAGAAAAGGGCCAAAATAGCCAAAAACACAGAACATTTAAACTACGAAATTGGTTTATAACTTGTGTAAATTAATTACTTCATTCCTTTGTTTGAATGCTTCATGGATCACTTCACTGTGCAAAATGTTGAGGGCATAGGGAGGGGGCTTTATGACTCCTAACCATGACTTGAGCACGGCCAAGGATTGTCCAGTGCGTGACCGGAATAGAGTTGGCTGTGCTTTATGCAGGGCAACAATTCTTATGAAACTAACGGGAATATACGTTTTTAATATATCTGTCACTGCTTAAATAGATTTTCTTGTTTGGCTTTAAATCACTGCTTATCATGTACTTTCCTCACGCAGTTTGCTTAATCATACTTTCTTGCAGATCATTACGGACAGAGAAACTGGAAACTCTCGTGGCTTTGGTTTTGTGACCATGGCCACTGTTGAAGAGGCAGAGAAAGGGGTTGAGCTTTTCAATAGATATGTAAGTTTTGCTCTGTAAACTTGACCTTTAGATGAGGTTTTGAAATTTCTTGCTGTAGTTTTTATGTGGTTGGGTTTGCCCAGGGTTTTGTTGGGGGGAGGGGGAGAATTGTGAAAAGGGGAGTTTTTTGTGTTTTAATTAAGAAATAGCAAATGAGTATACTAATTGTGTTTCATTTTGTCATGTCTGTTCATAAATCTGTAAATGTATTGATAGTGGATTTCCAATGTAAACGTGTTTGAGTGTTTCAAGTTTTGTGAGTCGAGCTTCAGTGAGAAGTTTCTGAAATCTCTATATTTGTGGACAGAGCTTAGAGGGCAGACTCTTGACAGTCAATAAGGCTGCTCCTCGAGGAACCAAATTTGAAAGGCCAGCTCAACCTGCCTCTGGCAGCAAAATTTATGTTGGGAATTTGCCATGGCAGGCTGATGATAATAGCTTGTTGCAATTATTCAGCGAACATGGAAAGGTTTTGGAAGCAAGAGTTGTATATGATAGAGAAACTGGGCGGTCACGAGGCTTTGGATTTGTTACATACTCATCAGAAAGTGAAGTTAATGATGCCATTGCTGCCCTCGATGGAACTGTAAGAATCGATCATGACCAAATTGTGCTTGGATTTTGGTTTGACTGTTTAAGGACTATTTGACTTTTTCATCACTGTCTTGTTGAGTTGTTTGAGAATCCTTACGTCTAATGTGCAGGAACTGGATGGGAGGCCCTTGAGAGTGAACATTGCTGAGGACAGATCTAGACGAGGATTTTGAGGTAGAATAGTGGGCTTTCAGTAGTTTCTCGTGCTTCTGCAGTGCCTTCCACCTTTGTACAGTGGACTGCTAGCTGCTTTTTTTTCCTATTTTTAAAACCTCCATATGTCTTGCAGAGCTTGTACTCTTATTGTGCAGAGGTGTTGCTTTTTGGTTTTTCCGCACGGTTCTATTAATTACACAATATATTCAGATTTGTTAATCATAATATGGGCCAAGGCAATTCTTAGTTTTTGTAACTGTATTCAAGTGTTGTAATGACACGTGCATGCAAGGAAAAATGTAGAAAGCTTGTTCTTTCTTGGAAATACTTACCTGCCATTACCAAATATTCTGTCCAGAAAGAGTGCGAAGCAGTTATTGGTTGTTTTATTCTTTTTATTATCCAACTCTAACTTCGTTTATTTTAATAAGACAGATGATCGAGTCATTTGCTTGGTAGTCTGAAATGTTATATGCACATTAAATTAAGGCAGGATCGCGGGAATGCATTTGTAATCTAATGCTGCATCCCTGGGCATCCTTGGGTTTCACTCTCACGCGTTCTCAACTCCAATCTGTTCTCCCTGCCTCCCTGCCTCCAGTTGCAGGGAATTTGTCTTCAGATGGGCCTTTTAAATGCTATTTAATTGTACAGTCAAAACATATTATATGATATAGATGGGCTTTTTTGCGCAGTTCGAGAATTTTATAAATGAAAGAATGCTAATAAAAAAACATCTGCTGTCTGTGGTGATTAGTGGAATCGGCAATTGGGATGGTCTCCTTGATTTTATCTGCTATACTATAATTACTGGATACATCACAGCTGCATCACAGCGGCCTCTAATGTAGAGATAAATAAATTGAGATGTGAACCAAAGATCTTTGCATAACTGCCAGATGATTTGTACCCACAGGAGCTAGGTTGAGATTCTATTTCAAGTAGATTCATATATTTATATTCAAACATTCAAAAGCCTGATAACATCTTTCTGGTTTCTCACGAGTCATTAAATGCTTTCTTTTTATACACAGTTGTCTATATTACACTTCTCATTAGCCATTAAATGCTTTTTTATCCACAATTTTCTATCTCACATCTTTGGTGGCTGTTAGCTGCTGAATATTAAGTTTTATTTTATACGCCTGTCTTATTACCTCTGGGATTAAAGCTTATAATGTTATATTTTTATAGCTGCCGAATATTAAGTTTTATTTTATCCACCTGTCTTATTTCTTCTGGTTAAACTTGATTAAATTATATATCTATATATATATATGACTAGGCCTATTGATCACCTGTTCCATCTCCGCAGCCTACTCATCACCGGTTCATGACCGGTTCATGAGATGGAACGATCTACTTACTAATGCGATGCTATTCACGAGTTTGTATGAGGCCTGAGCTTGGATGCCCCTCCGGAAAGTTACTTCTTTCCCCAGACTCTGCTTCCCAGGAAAGTTTCAATTGCTTTTATCAAGGGTGGCTTCCACTCCTTTTGCTTTTCATGAGATTTGAAACTATGGATCTGGTGCAGATTAAACTTCACACAAACTATCTGGTCTTACACTTCATGGCATTATAATGCTATTATTTAGTTTCATTAATGATTCTTTCAACATAATGAAGAGTCAACTTCATAGCATTATAATGCTATTATTTAGTTTCATTAATGATTCTTGCAACATAATGAAGAGTCCTAAAATTTTGCAGATGTGAATAGTTACTTTATTTTTATAGTCCTAAAATTTTTCAGATGTGAATAGTTACGTCATTTTTATGGAGGTGATGGGTTTGGTTTGTGGAAGCAGGTGCTGAGAAATGTATAAATCAATAGAAATGCATTTGAATTCCAAATTTATAATGCCTTGGGACTAACTTGAGGTGTAAAGATAAAAATTTTGAGGTGTAAATCTATAGTCAAGTTCTTTCAACATAAATGTAGAAATTTTGAGGTGTAAATCTATAGTCAAGTTCTTTCAACATAAATGTAGTTTTCACCTAAAAAATGTAAAGAATTTAATTTGGAGTTGAGATGCATAAATGCTAGTTCTATTTCTTTCTACGTATTTATCTGTCAAGTTTTTCAAATGTCAATAAAATATTATATTATTTATCAATTCAACGATATTGAATAAATTATTTTATAAAATGTTACAAGGGAATTCCATATTAAATATAAAAAGGGCACAGGATTTTTTTATTTAACATTTATATCTATTGAAATGTAGAATATGTAAATTATTTTATGAAATGTTACAAGGGAATTCCATATTAAATATAAATATAAAAAGGGCACAGGATTTTTTTATTTAACATTTATATCTATTTAAATGTAGAATATGTAAAATATTTGAAAAGACAGTTTAATATATAGAGGAAATGATGTTTTATGATTATTTTTTCATTAATTTTAACTAAAATTTGGTAAAGATTTAAAAAAATTGAGTTTAAGTTGTTTAATTTGTAAAATTCAAATGTTTCAATGTATTTCAAGCGGTTGAATCTATTTTCACATTTAAAAATGAATTTTAAACAAGAAATTACATTTTTGATTAAAATTGTATTGTGAGATTTATGATTAATATTAAAATATTTTATACATAGACATTAAAATATTCTATGTATATAGTGTTGTAGCATTTTCTGGTTTTGGTAAGGTAAAATAAATTAGTCCAAAAAATGAAAATATTTTTCAGAAAATGTTAAGTTAGGATATGGACAAAAATAATACTAAATAAAAATGTTAGGAAATTGTTTGATAATCATGTTCATATTAAAGAAAATGTTAGAATAGATGCTATAAAAAATGAAGGCAAAAATAAAATGTTAGAATAGATGCTATAAAAAATGAAGGCAAAAATAAAATGTTAGATTAGAGGGAAAAACAAAAAACAAAACCTCTGAAAATGTTGCAAATCTAAATGCTACTACTTTGCTCTAATTCACTTTTGAAAATAATAGTTGTGTGCATTTTGTTTAAATGCCACGCTAGTTTATTTAATTCAACTATACAATGTAATCATAATTGGATTTGTTTTAAATTAATAGTCAGAGGTAGAAAATAAAATTGTTTCAAGAGTTTAATTTGAGCCAATGGAGAGAATAAGATATAGAGGTAGAGTATTCATGAAAAGAAATAAAAGATATGCTACTTTAAATGCATTCAATAAAGTGAAGAAAAAATATTAGGTAAGTAAAGAGTAGGTAGAAGAAAGGTCGCAGAAATACAAGGTTGTCAAAACATAAGCACATTTATCATGCTTGATCATATATTTCAGTGTGCAAGAGCAGTTATGAAAGTGAAAGGATATTCACACGCTGATTTAATTAAATTTCTCGTCGTTCCATTTCATCCCACTACATGTTTACTAATTTTCCCATTATCTCATTATTTTTTAAGAATGTATATTTTTCCCTTCATTTTCACTTTTGCCCTTTGGTTTCACACATTTTCCTAGCAAATTACCTTCTAAAGGTTATTTCCCAACCCAAAACCCATTTTCCCTACTATGAAACCCATTCATTTTTGAAGAAATCACTTTCCCCTTATTAATTTATCTATTTCATCCAAAAAAATCCATAAAACCCCTTTATTCTAAGTTTAAATTCTCGCTCCGTCCCCCTCCACATTGTTTAATTAACTCCGCTAATTCATATTTTCCCGACAAAACCCTTTTAACCTATCAAGACCCTTTATTTTAAAGTTTTGTCTTCCCTCTGTTTTATTTTAATTAATTTTGCAAATTCACGTTTTCTCAATATAAAACCTTTTCACCCACCCTTTTGATACGGTTAACAAACTCCTACCGCATTTAACCCTGGTTCCACTGTATTAAACTCGCTTATTAAATTTTCAACCTGCATTTTATTCATTAAATTAATTACAAATCACTTGTAATTAACTCCCGAGCGCTGCTAATCTCCGCCGATTTCCCTCCGTGCATCTCGACCGCGTGACAACCCTCCGATCACCCGCTTAAAAATCCAACGACCCACATCCATATCGCATGCTCTCAATGTCCGATGGTTAAATGCCCTAGAGCACGCAAGATTCGTGGTTTTGCTTGGGCCCCTTTCGGTTACGTGGCAGCTTTAGGTTAACTCGCGTGCTCTCATAAAAAAAACCACTCGACGGCCAAAAGCGGTGCGATGAACCTTAACACCGCCTCCCGCTTAGGGCGAAACCATCCATTGTTCATTTAAAGATTTTTGCGCGAAAATCTTTAAACGTTCCCATTAAAACGCCGAAGACCCTTGTTTTCACTCTTTTCGCTCGTTTCTTCACAAAAGATTGCGTAACCCTTCCTGCGCCATTGTGAACCTCTGCAACCCAATTTAACCGCTGATTACTTCTTGAACACGCTTCGGACTCTGTCCACAGACTTTCTTGTTCCCTGAAGCCATTATCACCTCCCTACCAACTTGTATTTTTATTAACTATTGGTTTATTTTGTAGGTGATCATATAAGACCTGGACAAACAACTTTTATACTAATTAAAAACCCGTTTGTTCCAGATTCTCAAGAAATGAATTCGAATGATTTTCCTTAACAAAAGATTCCACGCAACAGAACAGAAAGAAGTCATTTACACAGAAGGAAACAATTTACACAGTAAATGTTAAAACAAAGATAAAATTATTTTCACCAGCAAACAATGAAAGGTTCATACTAGCAACTCTCCTGGACAAATTGTCTTATTATAAAAGGTAAAAGTAAAAGCAGGTGACACAGTATTCATGGTAAAAGACTAAACAGAGGAGATAGATAAAGAAATACAAGTCAAAGTGTATTAGATGAAATGTCATAAGTAAATATGACATCCAACGTGAAAATCGAACAACATTCACCTTTTGGAGGAACAGTGAGCCAATTTCAACAATTTTCAGTTTTTTTCAACGACAGTCACCAACAATGCAGAATCAAAATAGTGCCAAATCAACTAACAGTGTTTATTTTGATTTTATAATAATCTATTTTTGTGAAAACAATTTAAGATATTTTCTTAGTTCCACTGTTGTATAAATAACTCTCTTCACGAGTTATTAAGGGTTGCACCCTTGATGAAGCATTTCTAAACATTTGATGTACCTGATTTTTTTGGATCATTAATACAAAGCAAAAGATTCTGAATTCTATTTTACATAGTTTGTGTTTCTTGTAAGTTTTTCCAGTGTTACTCATGTTTTTCTTCATATTCTTATGTCTTACAGAGTTAACTAGGTAGGAATAATTGGATTTCAATTTAGTCTTATAAACTTCTAAAGTGATAATCTATAAAGGGAATGAATTAATGGATTGTTTGTTTAATTAATTCCCTTTGAATCAATAAATCATCATCTTTTGTAAGCTTAAGCATATTCTCTTAAACCTTTTGAACATAGTTTAAAGGTCTCATATTTATGATTATTTAATTTTCAATTTGAAAACTGTAATAATAATCATATATATATATATATATATATATATATATATATATATTATTATTTTTTTTTTTTTTGCTCGCCATCATACAAGCTATATCACTGTGTGAAATTTTATAGTAGCCTTCTGCTTCGATATTAATATTATTCACAAGGTTAAGCATTACAGTGTTACATCTGTGTTATACATTGGTCCTCCAAATTAAAGCAAAACCCCCAAAACAATTATCTTAGATGCTCTGGCATGATAGATGACCATTATCATCTTAGAAATAAAACATCAATCTGGCGCCGTTGAGGGGATTCGAATTTCATTAAGTTTTCATGGGGCAATGATATTCATTCTATTCCTTTAAGGCGATTAAAGGTCTAGAAAGGTTAAAATCCTTCACCCGACGACTCCGCTAGCCCAAACTGACACCTTTTAAGCACACCAGATTTCATTCAAAATTTGACTTAGTTAATCTTTTGTCAGATCTTGAAAAATTTATGAGAAAAACCAGTTCTAAAAGGAGACATCAACCATCTTCCTCTTCAGCATTGCAGTCTGAAGATTTAGTATCATATGATCTTTTTAGTAATATTCTATCCGATCTTGATTGGACACAAATACCTCCTAGGGTTTCCGAACTATTACATAGGGGAGTTGATTTAGATTCAACGTTCCTCATTCATTCTTTTGAAACGCATCAAGAACCCCCACTACCACCAGGATAACCTAAAACTGAGTTTGACTTGGGTGTTCATTTACCTGAATACAAACCCACAAATTTCATATCCCCTATCACTTATTTATTTCCTTCCACTTCTGAACGACCTGAAGCTTCTACTTCTAAACAAATTGAAGAGACCCTTTCTGTATATTCAAATCACTCTTTGAAACAAAAGAGGGTATTCATTCACAGGTCCAAAAGTTAGTTCTTAAGACTTCTTTAAAGTTATTCAGGAGATCCCCTCTTTCTTCACCTCCACATAGTCACACACCTCGTCAATCACCTTCATCTTCCTCTTCTTCATCCACACAAACACCTCATACACCACCATCTACTATGGCATTCCGACCTATTGTATAGGCTAGATATGCAACTTTAGTCTTACCTGCTAACCTCGATGCATTCTCAGCGGGGTACTTGACATACCTTCCCAGGTATAATGGAGAAACTGGTCCCTCAGCTGAAGACCATCTTCAAGCTTTTCTAGACTTTGCACACAACATAAATATCGAACAAGAAAATGTTTACATGAGATTGTTTGTACAATCGCTTGAAGGAAATATAAGAATCTAGTTTACGTAAGTTACCTGTAAATTCCTTTAGAAATTGGGAAGAGCTTACAAACATATTTAAAAATCAATGGAGTGTAAAGAAAGATCTTTTTTACTTTCTGACTAAGTTTGAAGAACTTAAAAAAAACTTTGGTGAACTTGTATAAGATTTTATCAAAAAGTTCAATAAACTTTATCATGAGATGCCCTCTGATTGTAAACCACTTGTAGCAGTAGCTAAGTCTAGGTTTTTAAAGCCTTTGACGATGATTTCGCTGTAATGCTAAGAGAGAGAACTTCAAGAACTCTTGAAGATATGCAAACAAATGCTATAGAGGTGGAAGCAAAGGAGGTTGCTTCGACGTCCTTGAAAGAAAAAGAAGAAAAGGCCCAAAGAAAACTCAAATCTATTCAAGAGGTCTTTAGTTCCTCTAGTTCTTTTAAGACTAAAACAAAAGATTCTAACATAGATGAAATAACTTATCTTCTTGGAAATCTATCTAATAGAATTTCCAAGATTGAAACTCAACCTAGAACAGTTCAACAGACAGTTACTAGACCCCAAAATCAAAATCAAGGTCAGTATAAAAGGAATCCACAATTACAAATTCTTCAGAGACCTAGTAATGATCAACAGGTTCCCACTCCTTTACTGATAGACCATCAACCTAATGAAAATACTATGAGTACTACTGAAGATATCAATAACATGGATACTTCTTCTAATCAAACAGTTATTATTCCTCTCTCACAACAAAATTAGGTTTAAGAAGATTAAGAATCCTCACAGGTTTCTAAATACGATGCCTTCTTTGAGTATTTAATTGCAGAGTTGAACAAGAGATATGATCTTAGGCCTAGACCCGGCCCTAGAAGACCTCCTAAGGGGACTCCAATAATTGAACCTCGTACCAAAGTTGCTGAATCTCAAACAACTGTTATTCGACTATTAAATCAGTCAACTAATACTGCTCAAAATGATAAAAATGCTTTGACTACAATTAATGTTGAAAAAGAGTTAGAAAGAGTTTAAATTCCATTTCCACTTTCAGAACTTTCCAAAACCCTGGGTATAAAAATCAAGTCTCCAGATGGATACAAAACACCTCGGTTGATGCTGAAAGTGATATCATTAGCCTGCAAGATGAAAAACCAACGGTTGTCTTTGGTCTTAGCTCAGATATGATAGATGAAAGAGTGTCTCTTTTCTATGTAACTCTTAAGACAAATGATTCAATGTTATATAATTGTATGCTTGATTCCGGAGCATCACATAACCTCATGCCAAAAACTATCATGGAACATTTGAAACTTGACATAACTAGATCTTATCATGACTTGTATACCTTTGATTCTAAAAGGTTGCCCTGCTTAGGATTGATTAAAGATTTAGCAGTCACCCTTGCCCAAATTCCAGTGAAAAGTGTAGTACTTGATATAGTTGTCAAATATATTCCTCCCAAATTTGGAATGCTCCTTTCTAAGTCTTGCTGTGCCAAATCAATGGGAACTATTTAGATGGATATGTCTTATGCCACTATTTCAATTTACGGGGGAGAAAAACTAAGGTCATATAGAGAGGTAAGATTTGTGCACACTATTTGCAAAACATACCAGCCAATGAACCATCCCATTTATGCAATTGATCAGGATTTTGGTTGCTTTCAACTCTCTTCAAACCAAATACATGAAACTCAAATTAAATAGAAGACGTGATTGAAAGTCCTGTACCAAATCAAACTGATGTATGGAAACTATTTTTGATGGTTCTTGTACAAAATATGGAGCAGGAGCCCGGGTAGTTTTAATTTCACCAGAAAAAGAAAATGACATCCAATCATGCAAACTCGACTTCAAAGTTACAAACAATGTGGCTGAATATGAAGCTTTCCTTTCGGGATTGCAATTAGCCAAAAGCTTAAAGGTTCAAAACTTAAGTGTTTTTACTGATTCAGAACTTATTGTCAAACAAGTGAGATATTTGCCAAACTAAGCATCATAGACTTAGGTCTGATCGAAATGAGGTTTGGGATTCAGTCGAAAACTTATTTGATGCTTTTAATTTGACTTATATTCCAAGAAATCAGAATACTCATGCAGATGCCTTAGTTGTTTCTGCTAGTTCATTTAAAATTCCTGATCAAACCAATGTACTCTATCAAATACAAGTCAAGTACAGACCATCCATCCGAAACAATCTAAAACACTGGCAGATATTTGAAGATGATGAACATTTGAAATTTTTTCTGCAGGTTATAGATGAATTTTAGTTCTACAAATTGATGAAGGTATAATAGAAATAAATGAAAATACAAATGGAAATGATACTTCAATTTTCAATTCAAAAATTGCTGCCCATGACATTATTCAATTGTCTAACAATTTTATTCCCGAAGGCCTTATTGCTTTAGAAAAATTGTTTGATAAAAAAAATGTCCTCTGAAACCCTCAGTGCATTTCTTCCCAAGATGACATAGAAGAAATTAATATTGGAACAAATGATGATATTAAAAATATCAAAATTTGTGCATCTCTAGATCTTGAGATCAAAACTCAATATCTTAAGTTACTTCAAAATTATAAGGATATTTTTGCATGGACCTATGTTTATCTAAAAACCTATGATACTTTATTAATACAACATAAGATACATTTAAAGCCAAAAGCAATTCCTTATCAACAAAAACTTAGGAGAATCAATCCAGCTCTTCTACTAACTATAGAAAAGGAAATTAAAAAAATGCTAGATGCCCAGATCATTCTCCCTCTTACATATTCTAATTGGGTTGCAATTTTAGTACCTGTTAGAAAGAAGAATGGAGAAATCACACTTCGTGTGGACTTTAGAAATTTGAACAAAACATCATTAAAGGATAATTATCCTTTGCCCAAAATGGATCAGTTGCCCAAAATGGATCAGTTACTTCAAATGGTTTCAGGAGCACAAAGACTTTTTATGCTTGATGGTTTTTCAGGCTATAATAAGATAAATGTTGATCCAACAGACACAAAGAAGACAAACTTTACTACACCTTGGGGTACATTCATGTATGCTAGAATTCCATTTGGCTTATCCAATGCCGGAGCAACATTTCAGAAAGCTATGGACGTAGCTTTTGTGGGTAAGGTAAATAAATTTGTGGTCATTTATCTTGATGACATAATTGTTTTTCTAAATCTGATCAAAAACATCTAAAGCACTTGATGAAGGTCTTTGACAGGTGTAGAAAATTCAGAATATCATTTAATCCTAAAAAGTCTCTGTTTGCTATCAAAGAAGGAAAACTGCTGGGCCATATAATTTCAAAAAAAGGAGTGGTAATTGATCCCAAGTGTGTGTCTGCCATTAAATCATTGACTTTACCTAGAAACGAGAATGAGATTCAAGCTTTTCTAGGCAAGATTAATTTTTTAAGGAGATTCATCCAAAATTATGCTAAGATTGTAAAAGATATAATTGACATGCTCCTAAAAGATCATGAAGTTAAATGCACTGTCTCTTCCAGGCATGAATTTGATGAGATAGAGAAAGCTACCTCTGAAGCTCCCACCTTGGCCAACCCTGATTACACTAAACCATTCAGTGTCTTTTCCATTGCCTCAGAAACAACACTTGCTGCTGTTCTACTACAAAAGAATGAAGATTCCCATGACCAATCCATAGCCTTTTTCAGTAAGGTTATGAGAGATGCCACTCTTAACTATGACATAATTGAGAAGCAAGCCTATGCTCTTATTCAAGCTCTGAAATCATTCAGGATATATGTCCTACATTCTCCTATTACTGCTTATGTTCCTAACAGTGTTGTGAAAATCATTTTAACTCAACCAAACACTGGTGGAAAGAAAGGTAGATGGATCATTCAAATATTGGAATTTGATCTAACTATCAAAACTACAAAGCTAGTAAAAGGCCAAGGATTAGCTAAGTTTCTAGTTGAATCCAACTCTAAAGTGCTCGGAATCAATTCTGTTTTAGAGATACAAGGGAAGAATCCACAAGAACCTTCTCAAACTTCAGATAAGAAGAATACACAAGAACCTTCTGTCCTTGCAGAAGGGAAGAATCCATAAGAACCTTCTCAAATCTCAGATAAAAAGAATACACAAGAACCTTCTGTCCTTGCAGAAGGGGAGAACCCACAAGAACCTTTCCTTCATCTTGAAGAAAAGAATCCACAAGAACCTTTACCTTCAGATCATATCTACCCTTTATACATTGATGACAAATTTCTGTTGTCAGATTGGTATCAAGACATTGTAAATTTCTTGATCCATTTTGAATGTCCAGCATCATTTTCCAAAAGCTAGTGTAAAACTCTCAAACTAAAAGCAGTCAGGTACTGTATCACAAATGCAAATTTGTACTGGAAAGACCCACTAAATATTTTGTTATTATGTTTAACAGAATCAGAAATTGAAGGAATATTTGACTCGTTTCATATGAGATTTTGTGGAGGATATTATGCTTGGAGAGCAACAACATATAAGATATTAAGGGGAGGATTTTATTGGCCAACATTGTTCTTACAAGTAGGAGCAAAGGTCAGTGGTTGTGTTCCTTGTCAAATGTTTGCTGGTAAGCGAAAATTAGCAGCTCTTCCATTTGTTCCATCAATAGTCTCAGAACCTTTTCTCCAATGGGGATTAGATTTTGTTGGAGAGATTCATCCCACTTCAAGTAATCAGTGTAAATGGATCCTCATTGCAACATATTACTTCACTAAATGGGTGGAAGTAATTCCACTGAGAAATGCTACTGATTTAGTAGTAATCAAATTTATTGAAGAAAACATCTTATCTAGATTTGGTTGCCGAACTCAAATTGTCACTGATAATGCAACAACTTTTTATAGTGTTAAAATGATTGAATTTTGCCAGAAATATCAGATTTTGTGACATCATTCAATTCCATATTACCCACAAGGTAATGGCCTTGCAGAATCCTCAAATACATTAAGTCTGGTAAAGGTAATAAAAAAGACTCTAGCAGATCATAAAAAGAGTTGGGACTCTCATTTAATTTATGCAGTATGGGAAAACATAATTACTCCAAAGAGATCGACTGGAAAATCTCATTTCCAGTTAGTTTATGGGAAAGATGCAATTTTCCCTACCAATTTGGCCTTCCTTGTTTTAAAATTCTTGCAGGATTCAACAGATGAACCTGATGATTTTTTAAGGAGAATAAATTAGATTATTGAATTAAATGAAAACAGAGATGAAGTTCAATACAAATTTAAAAAGTATTAGAATAAAATGAAGAGCCTATTTGACAGAAGAGCTAGGGAAAGGGACTTCAAGGAAGGTGATCTAGTTCTAAGATGGGATTCCAAGAGAGAAGAAAAGGGAAAACATGGCAAGTTTGATAACCTGTGGTTTGGACCTTTAGCAATTGCTGAAGTGAAGGGAAACAATACTTTTGTGCTACAAAATCTTGCGAGGCTATATTCCACTTATCCTGTAAATTGAAGGTTTCTCAAACATTACATTCAATACTGAGAAGTTGAAGTAGATTTCATTACTACCATTGTAAAAACTCCGGTTTCTTTTACTTTTCAAGTTGTCGGTGCGATTTTTTACAGCGAAAGACTCCATAGTCCGAGGAGAAGTCACATGGATCTGCAGGTTTTCTGCATTCTACAGGAGAAAACAGTCCCTAGATGGAGCCAATGTTGTAGCATTTTTTGGTTTCGGTAATGTAAAATAAATTAGTCCAAAAAATGAAAATATTTTAAAAAAAATGTTAAGCTAGGATATGGACAAAAATAATGTTGAATAAAAATGTTAGGAAATAGTTTGATAATTATGTCCATATCGAAGAAAATGTTAGAATAGATGCCCTAAAAAATGAAGCAACAATAAAATGTTAGGTCAGAAAGAAAAACAAAAAGAAATAAACTCTGAAAGTTTTGCAAATCTAAATGGCACTACTTTTACTCTAATTCACTTTTGAAAATAATAGTTGTGTGTAGTTTGTTTAGATGCCATACTAGTTTATTTAATCCAATTATACAATTTAATCATAATTGGATTTGTTTTAAATTGATCATCATAAGTAGAAAATAAAATTGGCTCAACGATTTAATCTGAGCCAATGAAGAGAATAAGGTATAGAGGTAGATTATTCATGAAAATAAATAAAGGGTCTGCTAGCTTAAATGTACCCAATAAAGTGAAGAAAAAATGTTAGGGTAAGTAAATGGTAGGTAGAAGAAAAGGTTGTAGAAGTACAAGGTTGTCAAAGCATAAGCACATTTATCATGCTTGATCATATATTTTAGTGTGCAGGAGAAGTTATGAAAGTGAAAGGATGTTCACAAGCTGATTTAATTAAACTTCCTGTTATTTCATTTCATCCTCCACTACATGCTTACTAATTTCCCCATTATTCAATTATTTCTTAAGAATATACCCTTTTCCCTTCATTTTCACCTTTGCCCCTTGATTTCACACATTTTTCTAGCAAATTACCCGCTAAAGGCCATTTCCAAACCCAAAACTTCTTTTCCCTAGTATGAAACCCATTCCCCTTTGAAGAAATCACTTTCCCCTTATTAATTTTCCCATTTCACCAAAAAAAACCCAAAAAACCTCTTTATTCTAAGTTTAAATTCCCCCCACATTGTTTAATTAACTCCGCCAATCCATAATTTTCCTTACAAAACCATTTTAACCTATAAATACCCTTTATCCTAAAGTTTTGTCTTCCCCCTGCTTTATTTTAATTAACTTCGCAAATTCACATTTTCCCGATATAAAACCTTTTAACCCACCCCCTTGGTGCGGTTAACAAACCTTCACCGCATTTAACCCTGGTCCCACTGTATTAAACCCACTTATTATATTTCCAACCCGCACTTTATTAATTAAATTAATTACAAATCACTTGTAATTAACCCCCGGGCCCCACTAATCTCTGCCGGTTTCCATCTATGCATCTTGACTGTGTGAAAACCCTCCAATCACCCGCTTCAAAATCCAATAATCCACATCCATATCGCATGCTCCCGATGTCTGATAGTTAAAAGTCCAAGAGCACGTGAGATTCGTGGTTTTGCTCGGGGTCCTTTCGGTTACGTGACAACTTTAGGTTAACTCGCGTGCTCTCATGAAAAAACCACTCGATTGCCAAAAGCGGTGTGATGAACCCTAATACTGCCTCCCTGCTTAGGCCGAAACCATCCACTGTTCATTTATCGCTTTTCACGCCATATTTTAAACGTTACCTGTTAAAATGCCAAAGACCCTCGTTTTCACTTTTTTCGTTCGTTTTTTCACTAAAAACTGCCTAACCCTTCCTATGCCATTGTGAACCTCTGCAACCCAATTTAACCGCTGATTACCTCCCGAACACACTCTAGACTCCATCCACAGACTTTCCTGTTCCCTGAAGCCATTATCACCTCCCTGCCAACCTATGTTTTTATTAACTATTGGTTTATTTTGCAGGTGATCATATAAGACATGGACAAACAATTTTTATACTAATTAAAAACCTGTTTGTTCTAGATTCTCAAGAAATGAATTCGAATGATTTTCCTTAACAAAAGATTCCAGGCAACAGAGTAGAAAGAAGTCATTTACACAAAAGGAAACAATTTTCATAGTAAATGTTAAAACATAGATGAAATCATTTTCACCAGCAAACAATGAAAGATTCATACTAGCAACTCTCCATGACATATTTTACTCCTTGTCACTTATGACTTAATATAAAATGTAAAAGTAAAAGCAAGTGACAAAACATTCATGGTAAAAGACTAAACAGAGGAGACATATAAAGAAATACAAGTCAAAGTGTATCAGATGAAAGGTTATGAGTAAATATGACATCCAGCGTGAAAATTGAACAACATTAAGCTTTTGGAGGAACAGTCAGCCAACTTCAACAATTTTCATTTTTTTTCAACAACAGTCACCAACAACGCAACATCAAAATAGTGCCAGATCAACTAGCAACCTTTATTTTGATTTTATAATAATCTATTTTTGTAGAAAAAGTTAAGGATATTTTCTTAGTTCTACTATTGTATAAATAACTCTCTTCACAAGTTATTAAGAGTTGCACCCTTGATGAAGCATTTCTAAACATATGATGTACCTGATTTTTTTGGATCATTAATACAAAGCAAATGATTCTGAATTTTGTTTTACACAGTTTCTGTTTCTTGTAATTTTTTCCAGTATTACTCATTATGTTTTTCTTCATACTCTTATGTCTTACAGAAATAACTAGGTAGGAATAATTGGGTTTCAATCTATTCCTATAAGCTTCTGAAGTGATAATTTATAAAGAGAATGAATTAATGGACTGTTTGTTTAATTAATTCCCTCTGAATCAATAAATCATCAACATCTTTTGTAAGCTTAAGCATATTCTCTTAAACCTTTTAAACATAGTTTAAAGGTTTTCATACTTATGATTATTTAATTTTCAATTTGAAAACTGTGATAATCATATTATTTTTCTTTTTTCTACTCGCCACCATACAAGCTATATCACTGTGTGAAATTTTATAACAGTCTTCTGCTTTGATATTAATATTATTCACAAGGTTAGGCATTACAGTGTTACATCTGTTTCATACATTGGTCCTTCAAATTAAAAAAAAAACCCAAAACAATTATCTTAGATGCTCTGGTATGATAGCTGACTATTATCATCTCAGAGCTACAACATATAGACATTGAAATAACTTTTTAATTTTTTTTTATATATATTCCATCACATCATGAAATACACATCATATATATTTGGATTGTAGAAAATGTATTTTATTTAGATGGAAAAATGTTTTTTGACATAAAAAAGAAAAAAAAAACATATCTACAAATTCATCATTATATTTCATTCCAAATGTACAAAAAAATATAATAATTTCATTCTCGATTGATATTTATATTTTTATTGTGCTTTTTATCAACTAATCCAATTAATTTAATTTATCAACTACAAAAGTAATATTTTCTGAAAAATAATTTTCTAATTATTAAAATTTTATCATAGGAAGAAAATCAAATCTTTTGTTAAATATGAAAATTACTTCAAAAACCGTTAAAATATAAAAATAAAAATAAAATGAATAGAAAAGAGAGTCTAAAGAAGATTGTAATGGAATTAGTAATCAACATTTGTGTCAACGACATCAAAACATCTTAATGGAATAAACTGTATGAAGAAGAAAAGAGCAGTGGTGTTAAATCACATGAGGACCCCTTTTATATATTCATCTTAAAATATCGTTTTTCTATATATTCATCTTCTTAAGCACAATTTGTCCTCAAGCAGTTCAAGATCGTCAACAACTTTCTTAGACTATCTTTACATTAGGCTTTTGTCAAACCAAACAACAATTAATAGCACTTGGTTCAATAAAGACCTTAAAGGTATGTTTTGGATTATAAAAGTTCTTCCAGCCCATTTAATAACTAGATTGAAATTGAAATTTTTTCTTCCTTATTATTTTTTTTGTTTTCCCTAAAATACGATGAGTAATTTTATTTATCAGAGAAGAAAAAAATTACATTTTGCATGCATTTCCGCATGCCGGAAAATTTTGACTATGAAGAAGCCATCACCAATAGAAGAAACCCTTAATGGGTAGCATAAAATCATGGAAATGAGCCAAAACATCAGAGAAGTTCGACCCTGGGGTCGACAAACAAAGCCCTAAATAGGTCTTCAATGATACAGGGAGGGCAAAAAACCTTGGTGAAAACTTCCATCCAAAAAGGGCCGAAAAAATACCCTCATAAATACAATAACATGGTATAGGCTACCTTGATAGCCACAAAAACAAGCCATAAAATGGGTGGCAAGAAATAGAGTTGAGGAGTCTTGAAAAGAATTAACGAATATAACACAGCCCAATTAGAAATCCAAAGAGGAAAAGCTTGAGATTGGGCAACAATAAACAAGGTTGGAAGGTCCACAACAATCGACGACAACCTCAATATTGACAACTATAAACACATCTGGAAGCCATAGATGGCAACAACCAAGGAACAGGAGATGATGAAACCCTAAGCAAACAACCTTGGAGTAGAGCACATGCGACAACATCAAACGACGAAACTCCAAACCACTAGATCCAATGCTCCACAACAAAGCCTCCATGGACCATCATCCACATCAATGCCTACAAAGAGAAATCCATGGCAGATTGAAAACTAGGGGAGGCATGAAATAGGCCCTCAGGCTACTAGGGTTTAGCTGACCCACCCCTTCTCAACTCCCCAATATCAAGTGACTCTTACCCAAAAGTCCGAAAATTGACATACACTTACAGCTGGGCACACCTTTTTGTCTAAAGCAACTTTCAAAAGATTTATTAAAGCATGTTCCTTTCCCAATTGTTTGTTCCCTTAACTGGCCCAACGTTAAGGTAATGTAACATATTTTAAGAAAGTACGACACAAGGAGCTTAGAAGGGGAAGGTTGTGTTAGACTCTTGCACTTTCTGGTTTGGAGGTAGGGAGATGTTTTCATAAATACACTTGATTTTCTAGAACACTCAGAAAGTGTTAATTTGGCAACTCAGGGACAAATTCCCTCCTTTGGATAGCCTTCCTCATCTAGAGAGGACCCTCTTTTCCCTTGGAAGAATTTAATTTGGACAAAGAAAAATATCATTTTTAATGAAAAACCCACAAGTACACAAAATTATAGGTTGGCCTAAAGTCATAATTGGGTCTCCAAATAAGCATATAAATACATGTCAATGCAACCTCATTTTGACATCACATCAACACAACTTCTCTCTCCTCTTGTGATTGTTTCTTACAAGTCTGCAATCAAGGAATCCGAGCTCACACATGTGAAGGAAAGAATGATAGTTTGAAGTTTCTACGTTGAATTTGTTTGGGCAACCATTGACCAAGTTTGACTTGGCATTTTGACTCACTTTGACTTGGAAAATTTTGATCTTGGGAGGCCGAATTCTTTGGTGAAGAAAGCAAACTTTTTTGGGCTTTTTGATTGGGGTTGACCATAGACCCTCCATTTCCATTTGATCACAGGTTTGACCATATGTTCTCTTTCCTTTGACAGAGTTGCTTTTGGGATGATTTTGACTTGACTTTGACCAATAAAGGAGGTTGAATATTTTGACCTATAACCGAGCTACTTTTGGGAATATTTTGACTTGATTTTGACCAAAAAAGGAGGTTGAATGTTTTGACCTTTGACTGCATTGACTCATAGCTAATTTAACTACTGAACGTTGATTGGTTAGGGCATATTTCAATGTTGTTGACTTTCAAAAAAAAATTACAGACTTTAACTTAGGACCAGATTTGACTTTTGGGCTCATCTCTCATTGGATATTGGTTAGTTGAATTGATTGGTCAAAGTTGTTGTCCTTTGACTCATTGATTAATTGGAATATTGTATCTCTTTGCTGATCATTTGATGATAATCTAATAGAAGAAGAATTTTAAAAGGTTCTCCCCCTTGTGGGGTTTTACCCTGATATTTAACCAAATCTTGAGCCTCTTGTCATTGATCTTGATTTTCTACTATTGCATCTTGGATTTATTGTTCTATCTACAATTTCTAATTGTTATTGGAAGATTATATTTGTTTGAAAGTGATTGTTATTTTGAAGAAAGAATTGGGATAATTGTGCTAGCATAGAACAATGGAAAATTAATATAGTATTAGAGCTGAGGTGAAGACAAGCCCAAGGAGACGCGATAAGTAATCACTTTTGAATGAATTTATTTGGTCAAAATGTATACTTCTTACTTCAAGGATACATAAAAGTTGGGCGAATCATCAAACTTTGTTTCTTGGAAGAATAGGTTGGAAGTGATACTAGATGAAAATGATGTTTTGGAATTATGTGGAAGGAAAATTCCCTGAGCTATCGGAAAATGCTCATGCTACTGCCAAAACCAAATATAAGAAAGGTGAGATCAAAGCCAAGAAAATTGTTATTGATTCTTTGAAAGATCATTTACTTAGCTATGTTCGAAAATTGAAGAAGTGTAAGGATATTTATGATAAGTTGGTTGGGATGTATGAGGTCAACAATTTGAATCACATCCTTTCCTTGAAGAATCAACTCAAGGACACTAAGATGAACAAGGGAGAATTTGTGAAATCCTATGTCATGAGGATATCCCAACTAAGAGATCAATTACAGTCTACTAGAGAACCAATATCTGATAAAGAGCTAGTGCTTGTTACTCTTCAAGGCCTTCCTCCTAGTTGGGACACCTTCATTACTACTATAAGCAACAATGATAAGTTCTCGACATCTGATGAAATCGTTGGTAAATGTACTCAAGAAGAAACCATAATGATCTCTAGAGGGAGGATTCAAAAGCATGAAGGAGAGGCCTCTTCATTTGCTACACAAGACAAGAAGAGAAAAGGAAGACCATTTGGTTCGAGTAGGCCCACTCTTGAATCAAAGGACTCCAATAGAAGAGGAAGAATACTTGAATTCTTCAGTTACCACAAACATGGCCACTATGCTCGAGACTGTTTGGAAAAGAGAGATGCTCCAAGATCCAACTAGAACAATAATCGTGGCTTCAATAACAATAGGTTTACGAAGAAGAAGAGATTATAGAAGGAGAAGGGATGCTCTTGATGATCATGAAGAAGACCATTCTCCTCAAAAGAGATCAAGGAACTCAAAGTATGGAGATAATGTAGTTGCTACTCAATCTAAATACATTCTTATTTTTTCTTTTTCTAGTTCCTCTCCTTTGGATTTACGTGATTTCTAGTTGGTAGATAGTGGGGCTTCTAGACATTTCTATAGATATTGAGAAGTCCTCTCAAAACTAGTTGAGAGGGAGACCAACTTAAATATCATCCTTGGGGATAACTCTACTCATCTTGTGAGGGGTTTTGGTTATATCAAATTTCATTTGGATGATGGGGAAATCGTACTTCTTCAAGGTGTTATGTATGTATCTGGATTAAAGAAGAACCTAATATCTATATATGATTTGGAAGACAAAGGAATGAGAGTAGCCTTCATAAGAGGAAAGGTCCTCACCTGGCCTATGGAATCTCACATGAGGGATGTTTTCACCTTGGGATCTAGAATTGAAGGACTCTATAGAGTCAATGAAAGATCACTGCAAGCATTGGTTCATGATATTTAATCATCAAAGTGAGATACGACATCGAAGGTTGGCACATATACATTATGAAGCCCTACCTAAAGTAAGAAATATGGTTTCTGATATGCCTTATGTTCAATCTAGTATGTATATAATGTGCCATTGGAAAGAAGTCAATGGGACCATTCCCCTCTAGCAAAAACAAGACCAATGATATTATTCAACTCATTCATTCTGACCTATGTGGTTCCATGCTTGTGCACCCCCTTGGTGGCTACCTATATTATATAATCTTTAGTTTACTTCTCTAGGAAAAGATGGATATTCTATTTGAAGTACAAGGACGAAGAATTTGACATGTTTAAGGACTTCAAGGCTCTAATAGAGAATCAAACATGGAAGAGAATCAAAGTTTTTAGGTCTGAAAAGGGTGGAGAATATACTTCAAATGAGTTCATTTACTTTTGCAAGAAGGTTGGAATTAAGAAAGAGACGATTGTAAATTATAATCATGAGTAGAATGGTGAGGTTGAAAGAATTAATAGATCCATCATGGAAGTTGCCTGAGCAATGTTGCATGATCAAAAGCTACCAAAGTTCCTTTTGGGAGAAGACACTAATACAACGATCTATATTCAAAACACGATTCATCATCGAGTCTTGGGTGAAAATACTCCCGAAGAAACATTCTTATGTGTGAAGCATGAATGTTCGTCATTTGAAAGTCTTTGGCTGCCCCATGTACTTTCATGTTCGAAAATACAGGATGAAAAAATTGGAAGCCAACAAAAAGAAAGGTATGTTTGTTGGATATTGTAATTGTTAGCGCAATTCTAGGCTAAGTCATGAGTAGGTTTTAAAATTTTTATTTTTTAGGATTAATTTTATAAATTTCAATTTTTTTTAAAACACTACAGGAATTTCCGGTAGCGCACGATTTTCTTGTTCAGACAATCTCCCTTGTTTTTCAGACAACCTTTTCGTTCCTATTTTATTTCCTGTTTTTTTAAAGTTTTCTGATGCTACTGGAATTTCCGGTAGCATCTCCCGTTTAAAAAAAATAAAGCCGAAAACGCAACATTTTTTGATTGTCCACGTGTCATAATGACGAAATATTTTATCCAAATCATGAGATTTCGTGATTGGATAGGTCAAAAACTTTAATTCAAGTCAAGTGGTAGTGGTTAATTAATTTGGTTGATCGTATTAGCTAGGTATTAGTCACAACCATAGCCAGCCGTTGCCTACCCCACTGATCTTAAAGAAACCCGTGTTTCAAAATTAAAATGTGTTTGTAGCGTCAGTCTTAGCCATATGTTTAAATTCCAATGATCGTTCTTTCTGTTCCGCATAATACGCTACCAAAATTTTTGGCAAGTGCGAATCAAAGCAGGAAAATTTCCAGATTTGCAAAAGATCTCCTACAACCACCTATAGCAGATTAGTTCGAATCTCCAAAGAAACTTGACTTCATCATTACTATTACATGCTGCCTATTATGACATTAAATCTCATTAAATCATGAAGGTTCATATGCATAGGAGATTGAACCAAAACTTTATCTCAAATATTTGAAAATGGAGGAAATTTCACCATTTCGAATTTCTAAAGTAAAGCAAAGGAGACAGTGATTGAGGTGGTTAAGAACACATCCCAGTTTTTTAGGTAGCTTAGTTCAAGCAAATCGCAACATCTATTGGGTAAGGTTCCATACTTTAACATCCATTCTTCATAACAAGCAAGCAAATATCCATGTCACCAAAGTCTAGGAAAGGTGGAAAGCATAAGAGAATTGAACCTCAAGGAGCTGAACTAGTTGATGGTATCCAAGTGTTAGAAGATTGTTTATTCAGGCAGTCTGGTATCCACTCTACACTAGGTTAGAAGGCTCACATCAAGGTGTATCTTAGGAGTTTGCTCAAACTTTCAATGGATAGGAAGCTACCATCTTTGGTTTCAAATTGCAAGTTTCAGAATAGTCAATTGCAGAAGCTTTTAACCTTCCCCAGGAAGGAGAAAAGTGGTTTAAGGGACAACTCATTACAGGAGGAGATCTCAATACTTTTATTAGAGATGAATACAAAGATCCTAACTGGGCCAAAGGAAATCCCAACAATTATCTTAAGAAGGAATGGGAAGAAACAATCAAATTGGTTAAGATTTTTCTCACTTGTGAGAGAAGGTATACGATAGTATTTCTTTACCATATGAGGTTTATTTTTCATTTTGTAGGTATGAGGACTCTTAATCTTCCCTATTTCATATTGAAGAGCCAGACCAAATGGCAGCCTAAATTCAAACACATCATGAAGCATCATAATACAGCCTGTATCATCAGGCAATTATCAGGGTTCTGGTTGAAGAAGAACTGAAAAAGAGAAACCAAACTTGGGAACATTTCTTGTTTTACAGGGCAGGCCAACCTGCACCAAAACCCCAAGAAACTGCTAAATCTTCTTCAAAAAAGATTTAGACAAAAAGGAATCAACTACATCAGTTGAAGGAAGTTCCAAAAGAAAGGTAAAGAAGGAAAATGTAAGCAAAGGTAACAAACAGAACAAAGAGAAGCCTTTAGCTGCTGAATTTGAAAAGAAAAAGGAGCAAGGTGAAAGCTCTTTTGCCTAGAAAACAAAGAGCATGAAAATGGTTCCTCCTGTTAGACCTTTTCCTAAGGTTTACACAAGAATTCAGAGAGGAAAACTTGTAGCTGAAGAGAAATCTAAAGCGCAAGTGCTTCTTGAAATTGCGGAAGCACATGAACAACAACAAGAAAACTAGCCTATTGATTATGATGAGGAATTTCTGAGAGAAGAAGTGTATAGAAGGACTAGTAAAAAAAAGAGAGAAGAAATAAAACCAGTTGCTGGAGATAGGAAGAGACATACTAAGGAAAGAAACAAATACAAACTGAAATCAAAAGACCTAAATAATCCTAGGTTATTGACTGAAGTAATAGTCATAGAAGAACATCATACATAGTTGCAGACTGAGGATCCATCAATTGCAAAAATAAGAAAATATTTGAAGAAGCAAAGAGGTAAATCTCCTATAGACCAACCATCAGAGCCTTCCAAAAGAAAGGTCCAAAAAGAAGCAGAAAAGAAAGAGACCATCATCAAAGAAGAAACAACAAAAATCACAAGGTCAAAATTTGCTACCAGAAATAAAAAAAACTTGGATAAACTTGGAGAGGCTGCAACTCACATGAAATGAAAGGGTAATTTTCCTTAAAAAATTACCTTTTTGCATATTAAGTTAAACTTTTGAATGAAGATTAAAGCTCAGAATATCCAAGCATATACAGGTGTTTCGAGGTATTTTCTGTTAAAATGTTGAAGTGAAAATGTTATCCTACGGGAAATTCCGGAAGTGTTTCTAACTTTTTCGCTATTGCAGATATTACCAGAATTTCCGGTAGTACCCGTTTCAACAGAAATATATAGTTGTCAGCCGAAAACCTTCGGGCCATTTTTGGAAAGACAACAATCCATAACAATATGGATAAGGAAAATGATGGGTATGAGATAGTTATGAGGTTATTGAAAGTTGTATTGAATGAAGCCACATGGTCATTTAATAGTCAAGACCATAAAGAGACAAATTAGTAGCAAAAGGGGCATCCAGTCAGTTTTTCCAGTAGCCAAGTATCATTTTTCCTCTTCTTCTCATCTACACCTGTACTTTTTGTTGCAATTCGATGGGAGATGATTTTAATATCTAAAAGACACCTATGTAACAAGGAAATACTGGAACGACCAATTTAGGAGAGTTGGAGTTGGTGCCTCTCTATATATATATCTTTTGCAAATATCATTTCAGGGTTGGATTTTGGTTCACTTGAAGACTCAACTTAATAAAATAGCTTTTTCTACACTTTACGCTGGATGATTTTGTGATTCAAGTTATATCTAATGCATGGTTTATCTATTTCCTTGTTTCAATTTTATGAATTATAAATTTGCAGTAGCTAGTATAGTATGAGTGAGAATCATTAAGAGGATCTGATGATGACTTATCTACTATCCAATTTTCTATAAATTATAATATATGTTCAAGTAGAACTTATTAGTGAAGGTTTCACAAAGGGTTTGTGAGATACTTGATACATGTTTTTACTTTCTAGTTGTTGTTTTCCTTATCAAGCGTGTTTTAATGTTTTAAATGATAAATTACAACAACTAGTATAGTATGAGTGAAAAATCATTAAGAGGATCTAATAATGACTTATCTACTATCTAGTTTTTTGTAAATCATAATATCAGTTCAAGTAGAAATTTCTAGTGAAGGTTTCACAAAGGATTTGTGAAATAATTTATACGTTTTCTTACTTGCTAACTGTTATTTTCCTTTCCAAGAAAAATAGTTTGTTACAAGGCTGTTTATGTAGTTGAAGTGTTTGTCTTAATATACTCAGTTTCTTAGGATATTTATCAGCTGCCTATTCTCTTTCCTCTACTCCCATATATTACTCACTTAACCACATAATTTATTCTTGCCATAGCTTGCCAAATGCATGAAAGTTAAAGAGGAAAACAATCATTTCAAAACTCCTTTAGAAGCCTTCTCACCACTTAAAAAACCCTTTTAAATTTTGAAATGAAATCATGATGTGTAAGGCTTACTCCTTTTGCAGTCTAGGAGTAACTCCTTACGCCAACGTCTTTGGTGCTGTTTCCGGTGAGGCGAGTTGAAGTTTATCCCTGGGTAAATGAAAAAGTTATAAGTCTAGTTCTGAGGTGTATAGTTCCAACTGTCTTTTAGACTATTTTACACCTGGTGATTCCATTGTTGAAGTTTTGGCTCCAAGAAAGGCTAGAACAAGGGTGTTAGGATATTCCGACACATAGGAATAGTTAAGTTCAACTTGGTCTAGTATAGAGTTAGGTTAGCGTTAGGTA
>APFE030265271.1:59521-79606 GCA_000404065.3 Pinus taeda | reverse complement strand
AATAATAATAATAATAAATAATGTATAAGCCTGAAAACCAATCACTGATTTGCAATCTTATACAGAAAATACAGGGCGAAAATCAGAAGATTCTGATGCCCTATATTTTCCAAAAAAATCTCTCATTTCACTCATAGTTTATTTCATTCCATTCCATTTCATTTTGCTCCATCTCGCCACCTCATTCCATCAATAAAATTTCTTTCAGTTTCTCTTCATATTCACCTTTCCATGTATCATCCATACAGTCATTTTTTATTTCCATTCATTCGCCAAGTCATATGTTATTCACTATGTCAGTTTCCGCAGCTGAATTATGATCCCGCAGTTGATTGCTGATTCCGCAGCTAATCCTCTGTTACTTTGCAGTGACAGTCAAGTGATTGGCCAAATAATAATAAAAGCAAGATGAAGGTATGGAAGGAGAAGATATTTGAAGACATCATCACTTGAAAAGCACCTACAGAGGCAGCCAATTAAAAGTTAGCAAAATGAAAGAGGTATGATTCCAAGGTATGGACAAAACCATTTTCAAATAGCATTTCAAACGCATAATTTACATAGTTTGTAAATCACAGCTCCATAACATTTAATGATTTGACTTGATGGATACCTTAACTCCACCATATCCTCTGCATTGATCCTAACGGTCTCATAATTTGTTTCCAAGTTTAACTCGTACTTAGTCGTACATCCTCATTACACTTGTTAAAATAGCTAATCATGCAAACGTGAGCTGATTGAATACGGATCTCTTCCACTAACGCTCCACTCCGCAGCCTTTTTATGAACCCACTGACGTTCCACTCCGCAACCTTTTTATGAACTCAAACTCCATTCAGTCTCACAAATTTTCATGAAAGACACTCTGCCTCCACGCTTTCACACTAGGTTTTACAATTCTCAGTTCATTGTTTGTTTACATAGACTTTTGCTCCATAAACCCTCTCTCATTTCATGCTCAATATTCTTCCCATTTCGTAATCACCGATTTTCTCCATGGCCCTATTCTATTTTCCGCTCACATAACCGTTCTGCTCTCGTAAAACTGTCATTTACAGAGGTGTCTTCACAATAAGAAGGAAGAATGGGTCTTATAGTGAGAACAGAACCTAAAGGAGTTAAATTCATGGAAGGATACCCGCAGCTTAAGGGCACATTGAAGAAGGCAAGATGGATGCAGTTTATTAAGAAGTTCAAGGGTCATAACAAGGAGGTTACAAAAACATTTGCATGATCTTTCAATGGTGTAGAAGTTGAAATTGGGGACATCAAATTTCCAGTGAAAAAATCATCAATTGCAGCAGCGACAGAGCTTCCACAAGAAGGAGATCGATGGTTTAAGAACAAGGACTTCGATGAAAAGACCTAGAGGGTCACTCTTCGTAATCCAGGTATGGATGTATCAATCTTTAAATGAGGAATTCATGTTTCAGCCTTAAAAGATAAATGGACTAGTCTATTATTGATCATTCAGAAATTCATTACATGCAAGGGCAGGTATGGCTCCATGTACATGTATCACATCAGATTATTAATGAATTTCTTGGAGAATGAAACTATCAACCTTCCTTATTTCTTGTTGAGTAGTTTGAGAAAAATGTATACTAATGTGCAAAATAATGTAGATGATGTGGAACCTCATTTCTACCATCATGGCCTTATTAAGATCCTGGTTGAGAATCATTTGAAAGAGAGGGAAGATACATGGGAAAATTCCTAGTTAGGAACTTCTTCCAAGACCCTCCTGAAGTGCCTGAGGGGAGTTCAGCAAAGAAAAGTAAGAGTAAAAGAACAACTTTAACAATCCAATATACTCCTACTAGTGTGACCAAAGAAACCAGTGAAGAAGAATTGCCTTCTGAAACATTGACTGAAATTAGGAAACAAGCAAAATAGAAAGGAAAGAGGAAAATTGAAGACATTTACCAGAATCCTGATCCTTCTTCGAAAGAAGAGCAAGTGCTAAGAGATTAATTCATCTTAAAGAATAGTCAACTAAGGCAAAACAAAATGGAAAGGAGAAACAGAACATAGGAAAGGGAGACATAAGCTCACAAGGTCTAAGAAGAAGCTCTAGATTAAAGGGAAAATTGAAGAAAATGCAAATCAAAGGAGCTCAATTCATAGACCTGGGAGGTTAAACTCCAGATCAGTCACCAGAAAACACTCCACCTAATCAAATTCTACAATATTTTCCTTCTCCTCAGCTAGATTTTGAAACTAGTCCAAGGAAGACAACTCCCTAAATTGATTAAACTCAACAGCAAATGTATGATTTCATTGAATCATTGGAACAATAGAAAACTACAGTAGAACAAGGAACTTCGTCCAATCAGCCAGGTACAACTCAGGAAACTTTGATTCAGTCATTGAAGCAAGAAATTTATGAACTGGAAGTCCTAAACAGACATATCCAAAAGGAGAATGAAACATTAAAAGAGCAAAACAAATTGGACAAAATTATCCATGACAATACCATGCTACATTTAGGATTATGGTACAAGAAAAATAGAAAACTAAAGAAGAAGAATAGGAAGTTGAGTAGAGCCCTCATCAATCTCAAGTACAGATGTCTTATGATGAAGCCCAGGATGACAATGACAGCAAGAAAGAAGAAGAAAAGGTTGGATGTCTTAGCAGAAGTTTCATAGCAGATGAATTGAAGGGAAGATAGTTGCAATTTTGGTTGCATGAGGACATGCAACATCTTCACAGTGAGGGTATGTTGAACCCCAAAACCACCTCTCTTCCTAGCATTTTCTTAAAGCCTTTCTCTTCTATTTTCCCATTTCAGTGCCTCCTAAGCTATCAAAAGTTGTTACATGTTGATTTCAGGAGTGTATTTGAGTGATTTTCAAATTATATCATTGTGTGTGCTATTTGATCTAGGTTTTGTTTATCAACTATGGAATGTAGCCACTTTCCACAGCTAACTGGTAATTCCACAACCATTTTCATTATTTTACAGGTTACAGGTGTCAGTAGGAGGAATGAGACACATGGGCAGCTCAGGAATTATCCACACATGGATGAGGTCTTATTTGCTTAGCCAAATTCGTAAGGAAAGGTACCGGTCAAAAGGAGGTCAACAGAGAGTTCTACGTCAACTAGGACTCTGTTCCTGCACATAAAAGAAGCCGAAGTCATTTCTGAACTCATGGATCCATTTTTTCCACCTACAGGCCATCTCCATAACGCAATCCAACATCCACCTCGCATAGATTTACTTCTCATGGCAACCGAGAGGCTGAATCCTCGGATTTTGACCTGTTCATGTGTCCATTGCTAAAGAAATTCCTCTGGGATAGAGTTATCCATTTTCACTATAAATATAATCATTTACAGTGCAGATAGTTAGTTCTTGATATCATGGTTATAGTGTTATTTTGTTGTTCTGTAACCGAGAGACATATTCCTCTGTTTGATAATACAAAACGTTGTTTTTCACATGGTTGTTTAAGCATGGTTTAAAGTAACAGCGTGTTAGTCCAAAGCTGTGTAGAGGGCCTCTGCGTAGCTGAGCTCCTTTCTTTTGTTTTTGTATAGCTTTTATGTATATTTTCTCTCACTCGAATTGTATATTTCTCATGTTTAGCTTATGATCATAATCGTTCTAACTTTGTACATGTCTTTGCAGCTTGTCACATTTCTTACTAATGTTGATATGTGCACTTCAAAATAGGTCTTTAAGTCTAGTTATGCTCGAGTTTCGTAGTGTAGTTTTTGCATCAAGTGGTGATTTGAGACTTGCTTCCTCTGCCAAACTTTGGTTTTCAATTTCAGTAGTTTATGCTTTTATTTAGTGAGATTTGTTTACTGTTCAAGATAGTTAGATATCAGTTCTTCATGCTATATGATGATATCTCTGGAGCCTTTAACCTAACCCTGTTTTAGAAGTTAATTAGCGATCTATTGTGATTATAGGTGAAGTAACTGATTTTTCTTTCATTGGTATGCAAGTAGATAATTTAGATTTCAGTTCTTTCATGTTATATGATGATATTTCCAAAGTCTTTAGCTTAACCCCGTTTTAGAAGTTAATTGACAAAATATTGTGATTATAGATGAATTAATTGACTTTGCTTTCATTATGGTGCAAAGTAGATAATTTAGATGTCCTCTTTTCATGCCATATGATGATATTTCCGAAGTCTTTAGCTTAACCTCGTTTTAGAAGTTAATTGATGAAATATTGTGATTATGGATGAAATCATTGACTAGTTTCTAGTTTCTTTACTTTTTGGTTTTGAGTTGCAGCAGTTTATTAGATTTCAATTCTGCAATTAGGATGGACAACAAAGATAGTAACCTCATTTCCAGTACTTCATTTTTAGTTTGGTTTATGTAGCTGCATGTTTATACTCTTATTCAATTTTTGATTTTGTAGATAACATGTTTTAAGATCTCTTAAGTTCAAAGATTGGAAATTATCATAAGAAGCATAAACCTTGTCTTCAACTCTACATCCACACTTGATCTTTAAAATTATTCTTAAAACTTTTGCTTTAACATCAGATTAGGATTTCCATTGCATTAGAACACTTTAGGAGACCAACAAGAAAAAAACCCCAAAACAAGATAAAACCGAAAACAGTGAGGTAAGAAAAGCATTGTCTAGCACATACAGTGCACTACACTTCATCAGTTTACGATTCCCAGATTGATAATTTATGTAGAAATTTAGGACACACTAATTTGACTAAACAGGTCCTGCATTTTGCTCATCGTAGAAGGCAGAGGCCAACGGTTCCAAATCGACCCTAGGCAAGAAAATTTGTGATGCGATAATCGCATATCGCAATCGCAAAAGGAAAGTGCTTACGAATCGTCGTCGGTAGGATCCAAATTGCGATTGTGATATCGCTTATCACGGATTGGAGGTGGATCAAGTGTTTATGAATTGGCCCCCAGTAGTCAGGGTTGTAATTGTGATATCGCAATCACATATCGCACACGGCGCGTGCATAGACCATAAGATCCGCAGGTTCCATCGATTTACGATTTGTTATGTGGTGTATCGGCGTTGATGAATTATGGTTCTCCATTCATAGCACTGCCAGGTCAGTTAAAGCTATTGGGTTAGGGAATTAATGAGCGTTAAGAAGATAGGCAGGAAATAGTCCGTGGAACTGTTTTTTGGTATTTTTATTATGTTTAATAGGGTTATCCCCTCACACTACTGTGGGACCAAGAATCTCTGTGTATTGAAACGAACCCACCTGTTATACGTGTCGTTTGTTGAGGACTTCCCAGGAATTGAGGAGTTAGCCACCAACTTATATAAAGGACTATCCGCATCGGAAAAAGGGGAGACCAGCACAATAATGCATAAGATCAGTGCGTACAGTAGTAACCTAACCTGGCAGCAGATCGGCACCTAACCTTGATTAGCAGGGAGGTTATGAGGAGGTGCAGAAAGCTCGCTTATCCGAATTAGGTATTCGAATAAGCATTTTTGCACGATTTTTCACCAGGATTCAGGTGGTATTGTCTCTTTCTGAAGTTGGGCTCTCCATTACCTATCCATATTCTAGCTTGTAGGTAGAGGATTGTAAATGAATGTTGCTTGTATTTTTATCTCCTTTTATGCCACTTAATGAAAGAAGGCCTCCCCACTATTGAGCAGGGCCCGTAAACGTAGTCCAAACTGGACAAACTCCGTAATAAAATCTTTCTGTCATGGTTTCATGATTATCTTTTTATTTTAGCATTGTTTTATGTGATTTTAAGTTCCATGGTTAATAAGATTTATTTCATGTAATTCTAATGCATCTATAATAAAAAAAAAGTTGGATAAAGTTTGGTATTAGACAAGGTCTTTGTCGATACGAATTGCATGAGTATATGCTAACCCGAAACAAGATGCAAAAAGGCGAAGAAACACTTAAGTCCTTTGATCATGAAGCAGGATGTGCACATGGAAGAAGAAACATGGCAAATGAAGAAGCTCGTTGGGAAGAGGAATAGAATTTCCGCAAGGTATTCTACAATAAGGCAGAAAAAGTGGACAATTTGTTTTCAGAGTATGAGAAGGCACTTGGGCACAAGAAGAAAGATGTCGCTGACAATGGATCAACAAATCATGAAGGTGGTGGAGAAGAACCTCCTCCCACTCCTTCTTCAACTGATATTTCTCATCACTCTAATTGTGATTCCATACATACATCTAAGAAACCTTTCCTTAAACTAGATGTAAAGTTTGACTTGCCTATGTATATCGAAGAATGTAATGCAACAAAGCTCAACAATTAGATTAAGAAGATTGAGGTCTACTGTCAAATTCATCAGATCGAAGAAGATAAGGCAAAGATCTAGTTGGCATCCCTCCGACTCAGTGGCACCACTCTCGTTTGGTGGGAGAGAAAATTGCAAGGCAACAAAAATGTGGGTAACCTTCTTTCTTCATGGTCAATTTTTTTTTTTTGCATTGAAGAATTAGTTTTACCCTCTAGGATATAAACAAAAATCATTAATGGAATGGAAACACCTAAGGCAAAGCAAGGGTCAAAATCTGCAAAACTTCACTAAAGAATTTAGGAAACAAGCATTGAATTTGAGCATTCCATTAGATTTACTAGAGATTGTAACTAAGTATATCAGTTCCTTACATAGTTACATAAGGCATTCATTATTATTTTTCGAGCCAGTTATTATTGATGAGGCCAGTGTGAAGGCCATGCATCTTGAGAGCAAGGGGACGCATGAACAAAATGACCACCCAAACGGAGCCACAACAACCAAGAGAAGAGGGGAAAAGCCCTCTTGTGCACATTGTGAGAAAGAGGGACACAACAAAGAGAATTGCTGGAAACTGCACCCTGAGCTGAGACCTAAGAAGAATGACAGAAAGGAGAAGCAGAAGACAACTGCTACCATGCAACAATATCACGAGTCTGAATCAGAGGAAGATGAGAAGGTCAGAGTTGTGGGATTTGCACGAGGTAGACCAATTGACCTGGGGTCGGATTTCGGTGATGAAAGGAATATTGCAGCTCTTGGGATCACAATAGATGGACCTGTCAATTTGGGTTCTGATTCAGGCGATGAAACAAAAGTTTCAATAGATATTGCACTAAAGATGAAGAGAACACCCAATGTGGCATGGCACCAAGAATTTGAGGAGATCAACCAAAGAATTCAAGCAGAGAATACTGAGCTAAGGAGACTCCTACAGGAAGCAAAGAAGGAGAAACAAAGGTTGTTATTCCAGTTGCAGGTTAAGGACAATGCCTTAGAAAAGTTGTCGCATAACCACCTTGAGGTAAAAAGTGACTCTTCGATTTCATGTACCTTTCCTAATGATGATTTTGCTACTTTTGAAAAACATACTACAGGTATCAGATCCAAAGTATTGAAGAAAATGGGGTATCAAGGGAAGGGCCTCAACATTAATGGCCAGGGCATTGTAAACCCTGTCAAAGTGGAGGAATTGCAAGTCGTCATGCAAGACTCGGGTATGTTAGGAAGGAAGTTGGGGAATGCCCAAAACAACCAGCAATCCACCAACGACAAATGATGAGGTCACCTCATCACATTCCAGTGACAGTGAGGGATCCATGAACACTTATCAGAGGCACATCAGGGGAAAGCACTCCAAGATGACCCATAAAGTTTGGAGGAGAAAGAATCGTTGTAGTCACTGCAATGAAATGAGACACCAGGGAGACACGTGTCATATGCTCCATGCTGAGAAAGCATCGATAAAGAATCCAACGGGTGAAAATTTTCAACAAATGAACCCACCACATTCATGGTGGTCTTCTTTATTAATTCAAATATTGTTTTTTTAGATGTAGTAGCTTGTAATGGCCACCGTTTGTAAGTCATGCGTTGCTAATAAATGTAAAAGTGATGATGTCTTTCTCGTCACTTACAAACGCAACGATGATGTTTGTGGCCTTTTATTATGATTAGTTGAGGTATTTCTTTTTTATTATGAAATCCTTGGCCAAATTGTGTGTGCTATAAAATCTTGGAAAGTGAGGGTTGTTTGAGTCATGTATGGCTTGTATATGATTACAAAGGATGTACCAGTTTTCATGCAGGTGGTTGAAAGTGTGGTTTGAAGAGGACACAGGAAGTGTGTTGGATGTGTTAATAATTTAGGTGGAGTACATTCATGGGCTTCAAAGGAATGCATCCGAGTAAAGCTCGGTGGATGGAGAAAGAAAAAGTGAGGGAGCAATTTCCTCACTTATCAATTGACTAAAAGGGCTTTTGGCAGTCCAAAAGCTCTTATTGGGGAGGATTGATCCAAGTGGACCTCTAAAACATACCAATGGCATGGTAAAAAGGCTCAAAAATCAAAGTGGAAGAATCTGGATAAACTTAGCATCGGATCAAAGTGCTCGTCATCTTGATTCCAATGATGTGAAGGGCACTCGAATCCAAGCTCATATGAAGAAGTTAGAGCAAGTCAAAGATCATGTTTGGCTTAGACAAGTGGCAGGAGAAGATGACGCGGCAAAATTCTGAGCAAATGGGGAAGCGCCAAATGGTATGTCGCCATTGGTCCTGCATTTCACTCATCGCAGAAGGAAGAGGCTAACAGTTTCAAATCTACCCTAGGCAGGCAAGGTTGTGATGTGATAATCGCATATCGCAATCGCAAAAAGCAAATGTTTACGAATCGGCCCTAGTAAGATCCAAGTTGTAATTGTGATATCGCATATCATGGATCGAAGGTGGATCAAGTGCTTACGAATCGGCCACCGGCAGTCAAGATTTCAATTGCGATGTCACAATCACATATCGCACACGTCGCGTGCATAGATCGTAAGATCTGTAGGTTCCGCTAATTTGCGATTTGCGATGTGGTGTATCGGCGTCGATGAGTCATGGTTCTCTGTTCATAGCATTGTCAAGTCTGTTAAAGCCATCGGTTTAACGATTTAAGTGTTGATTCTCTGTGTTTAAGCTGTCATTTTAGGGAATTAATGAGCGGCTAAGAAGACAAGGAAGAAATAGTTCATGGAACTGTTTTTTGGTATTTTTACTATGCTTAACCAAGATGTGCCTGCACAATATTCTGAGACCAAGAATCTCTGTGTATTGAAACAAACCCACCTTCTATACTTGTCGTTTGTTCATAACTTCCCAGGGATTGAGGAGTTATCCGCCAGCTTATATAAAGGACTATCTGCATCGGAAAAAGGGGAGACTGGTACAATAATTTAGAATATTGATGCGTACAGCAGCAACCTAACCTGGTAGCAGGTCGGGACCTCGCCTTAAGCAGCAGGGAGGTTCCGAGGGGGTGTAGAAAGCCTAGTTATTCGAATTGGGTGTTCAGATAGGTGTTTTTGCACGATTTTTCGCCAAGATTCGGGTGGTATTATATGTTTTGAATCTGGGCTCTCCATTCTTCATCCATTTTCTAGCTTGGAGGTATAAGGATTGTAAATGAATGTTTCTTGCATGTTTATCTCTTTTTATGCCACTTAATGAAAGAAGGCCTCCCCACTATTGAGCAAGGCCCATGGTTAATAAGTTATGTTTCATGTAATTCTGATGCATATATAAGAAAAAGATCTTGGATCATTCATGTAAACATTGTGACTTAATAGATAAAGTAAAAAAAAAAAGGTTAATATAATGATATGTATAACAAATACTACCAACAAAAATGTGTTATATTTAAAAGAAAATTATAATCTAGAAATAAGTAAAAATAATTCAGCAAACTTACTTTTGAAATTCATCACACATTTCGTCCAATTATAATTCCCATGACTTCATATGCGATAATATTGTTTTGACAAGTTTTTCATCCTTCACTCCTTGCAATGCTCTCCAAGGTGTGATAGTCATATGTTCTGGAAGGAGCTTCATTCCAAGACTTGATTTACTGCTGCTACATATCAATGGTTTAGAATTTTTGACCTTCTGGTTTTTAATGCCAATGTTCTCCCACAAGCTAAAAATATTACTAATCAATTCCCATATCTCTCCAGTTCTAAATGCCAACTAGAAAATGTTATCCATACCTCTGAATATATCAGAATTTACTTTGTTGCCTTTTGAATTGATTTTTTCCTCAATTTGATAACCTATTTCCATATGACATTTATGAAATGCTAAACTAAACTTTGTCTTATCCCCACCACATTTTTCTTCAAATTCATTATGAATAAATGTGTTGAAAACTTAGAGTTTTTTAATTCTATGGTTGAAAATTTTTCAATTTTTCAAATTTATTTATTTATTTTTATTTTATTATATAAATTATAATCCATTATATATAGATATATAATATATAATATATATATATATATATATATATATTAATATTATATATAATATATATATATTATATATAATTATATAATAATAAATAAAATATATATATATATATATATAATATATATATATATATATAATATTATATATATATATATTATATTATATATATATATATTTAATGGTGAAAACAATTAGAATTTTAGCGATCTTTAGTGTCATGTTATCGTATGTTTAACGACATGGATGAAAACTGTTAGAATTTTAATGTGTTTCAGATCCCATTATTTTGTTTTTAACGCCATTACTCAAAAATGTTGAAATTATACCTGAGAAAGAAAAATGTTATTCTACCAAAAACATTAGTGTGCTTTTTTTATTTATTTTGCATGAAAAAAATGGTTTTGTTGCCATTTTTTAAATATGTTGAAAATTAACCCTAAAAAAAAATAAAACATCGTTCCAGAATACACACTTTTTGTTTTTTGGACTGTTTTTCATGTTTTTTTGGGGTTTTGGGCTAGAGTTCCCATTTTGAGTTTATAGTTCTCTTTTCAAAGTTTACATTGTTCATTGTATTCTTTTGTAAGATATAGCTTGATTCACTTACTATGTATCATATCTAACTTAGCTTTGTATTTTCGATTAGCTTAACACATAAATATTAGATTAACTTAGTATTATAACCATTTTAGTTTCATTGTAGATATACCATAACTAGAGATATTTTTAATATTCACATTCTCTTTTTCTCCCATAGAGAAAGAGGTAAAGGCCAACACAGCCTCTAAACCCATCAAAGGTGACTATTCCAAACGGCTTGGGTTGTTAAATAGCCTTGGTCAGGGTCACTTCGTCCTTGTTGACTTGGGTGCATAAAACTCGCGTCAAAGGGATTACATCGATATAATGTTTGAATGGTATTATGACAAGAAATACGGTATATTTCTATCACCGTGCATGTATTTATTATCACCTTGCATATGATACGACCTGCATGGGTTTATGTGACGATTCAAGGTTTGATCAACAATTGAGATCTTTTATTGGTTCTGACATGGCAACTAAACGACCCATTCATTTATATGAAAGAAAAATATCAGCTTTGCAGTTAGCTAGCCTTGGGAAGTTGCTCCTCTCAGTAGAGAATTTGGTCATTTGCTAAATTTCTTGGTAGTGTTTGGCTCTCCTCTAGGTGTTCGAAAATCTGTTTTGGCTTATGGACCTAACCACTACTTAGAAAGGATTTATAAGAAAATATGCATCATTAGATGAGGTGAGTGCTTATCTCGATATACTATGATTGCATGTTATGTGGTTAAAAAATAAATTGGCTTCAATAGTTGAGTGTTTTCAAGTTCTTTATTCTCCTTTCTCTAGTCTTTGTTGATTAAAAAAAGGTTTAAAGGGTTATGGTTCTTGGGCTTTCACCATTGTTTCCTCCATACTTGGGTTTTCCCCATGGTTGTTTGTTTTTCTAATTGACTTAACAAAAAAAATCAACACAAAGAGATTGTATTATTCTTTCTACAAGTTATATTACTTTGAAGGTTTCTGTGGGAAATAAAAAGTTTACACTACAAGTTAGGTTGGTAAAAGTAATTTTTTGAGCTCGGTTGTTACAAAGTTTCATAAAAAAATGTTTATATGCTCTATGAAGAGTCTTATTCCTAGATGTAGGTGGATTATGTTTTGGTGATGATACGGTGAATAGAGAAAGTTACCACTTTCATGGCCTCTAAGTTGTTTCAATTTGAAGAATGTGATTGCTTTATAAGATTTGTTGGCTGGTAGTTTTACAAAATGTTGTGATACTTGTATGGGTAAGTTTGGCATGTTTTACTTCCCCATTCAAAATCGTGAGTTGTTCATAGCTAGTACTGAACCTCAATTGTTTGGATGTAAATCCTTTAAACAAGTCTAGAATGCAATTGTTTTTAAGCTTGAACTTTGAAGAATATTTTAGTACAAGCTTTGCATCGAACCCTCGAAGTCATTATCATGTAGCTCATTCTTTGGATATTGATGTGATTTTGGTTGATATATGTGGTTGGTTTGCGACCCTTCTTTGAAACTAAATAGTATTGGGTTTATTATAAAAAAAACGTTTAAAAGTTTTTTGCAAATGAAAGATTACTTCGTTGTCTAGTTTTTAGTAACAATATAATGGAAGTTATATCAATGGAAATTATTGAACGTTTTTGGTTTTAAAGAGAAACCATGTCTCGCAAAAAGAACAAAAAACACAAGTTAGTATAATTGAAAGGCATCATTTCACAGCGTAATAGAGAAAAATAGCTCCATTACACTTAGCATCGGTTTGGTATAGTAAAAAGTTACAATTTACTCTGGTAAATTTTAATAACCTAAAGTCTTTCAAGAAATATATATAGATTGTTTGAGTAAAAATAAGGGTTTGAAATGGGGGAGGCGGGAGCAAGAGGGATTATATATAGCCATGAGAAGAAGTAATGACGAAATTTGCTTAGGGCTTAGGATGGTCAACAAATAATCAAGCAGAGGCCTTAGCATTATGGCGAGGTTTGAGGATTTCCTTAGCAAAAGGAATAAGACAACTTATAGTATTTTGTGATTCAATGATTATAATCCAAAAGTTCCAAAATGTTAAGAACTCCCTTGGAAAAGATCAAACACCATTAATCACAAGAATATGGTTGCAAATACAACAAGTTTGAAACTATTGTTTTTTACCATATCAAAAGGGAAAACAACCCAATTGATGATGAACAGGCCAACAAAGGATAAAATTTAGAAGAAGGTAGTCTCATTCATGACCAAGGTGGTCCTCTTATTATTCACATCCCATGAAGATTGAATTATCCAAAATTAGGAGATTAAGACCCCTTGAAAAAATGAGAAAGCAGGATTCGCAGCATGTCTATCTAATTAATATAGGCATTAATTCCACTCTTATAATTAAACTGGAGGATCTCTCCACGAGAAATAAGGATTATATGGAATGGTCTTCTAAATGCACTCTAAATGGGGAACCAGGAATATGGATCCCATGCTACAAGATATGTGGAGGTTCGTTTCAAGTGAATTTAGTTTTAGGATTAAGGGTCTACAAGCTATTACCCCACTAGCATTAATGCAATCCAATATGCCTGCAATCAAAATTTGGGTGAAGGATTCTGAGTAGGGACACTATCATACGAAAATGCGGAATTGTTACAGGGGCATTCAATGTGAAATGATGATTGTTGGCACGAGGAGAAGAAACCCTGCATCATAAACAAAGCGTCTCATTCCTGAAATTATCCATGATTTATGTTAGAGCTTGTGATGAGCCCTAGTATTGCAACAATAATGTTGCAACTCCCAAGGCTACCAACTTAAATTATCAACCCGAGGTTCATACAAACTTAAGAGGTGTCAACACTAGATGTGTAGCATGCATGTGTCCTTTCATTGATTTGATGCAATGAAGTGAACGCCATGAAATCCAAGCCTAAACTAATTGCAAAAATGGAAATGTTACTCTATTTGTAGAAAGGAAACCTAGTTTATTTTGAAGAGAGGAAATATTAGTTACTTTTGCAAAAAGGAAAGGCTATTCTACTTTGCATGAATGTAAATGTCAATCCTATTTGCATAAATGTGAACATTAATCTATGTAATAGAAATAGAAATGTTGGAAATGGAAACCATAGCTTAAGATGTATGAAAAAAAATGAAATTATTATTCAATCACTGCATTCGAGATAGATTTTTTCAACAAATATCATAATGTGCTTCATAAATTAATCATGATAAACATAATTATGCTCTTCAAGTCATGAATATGTCCACTAACTATAATTGCATAGGTGAATTGCAATGGAGAAGAGGAAATGCTTAAGAGGTTTTTGGTCTTACTGAATCATGGTTTTGGAGCCTAAGGGTCATTATTCAAGCCTAAGGGACAAAAACCAATATTTTGGAGCAGATCTAGTCAAGTTTACATGTGCTCTGGGAGTGTTACAGGACTGCTACAGGAGGTGTTATAAGAGGCCATGTTTTGCTACAATAGTGAGATAACTTGTCGAATGCCAAAGTAAATCAAATGAAAATGAAATCGGAAATAAAAAATTATAGAGTAGGATTCCCTAGGACTCTGTTTCAAGTGGAATCACTCCAAAATACCCCTGTAACATGAGCTAAAAAATAGCACAAAATTACTGCTCTAAAAACCGGAAATTCACGAACTAATGAGCTAGTTAGCCTACCAAATGCCAAACCAAATCAAGTGAAAATTCTATGGGGTAAATTTTGTTATTAACTTGAATGTTTTTATGACCCAATACAAGTGTAATCATATCAAATGAAGCTCATGAACACGTACCAAAATATAGCAGAAAATTACTACTATTTTGCTACAATGGACTTCTAGAAATTTTAGATTTGTGAACTAGTAAACCAATCTAAGTAGCTCAATGATGAATATGAATTTTCAAAGTTGTTCTAAGGATGAATCATGCTTGTGACTCTATAAATAACCTTCAAAAAAACTCACTTTAGTCATTTAAAGAAGAATGAATAGTAAATGCAGAAATAATAGATACAAGTGAAAGAGACATTCAAAGGAAATAAATAAATTGTACAATAGGGCTCTGAGGCTCCTGGGATGGTCAATCCCAAGGAAACTCAGAGTCCTATGAAGGAAAACAAGCTTTAGAAGCTAAAAATGGCACCAAACTTCATTATTTGAATCAATCCAAGTACATCCATGCTAGAAATGAAAGTGGAGTTTCTAAATAACAAGTTTTCTCCACAAGTCAAGTCTCACTAGCACAACTGGTTGAGGATGGCCCTCGTAAGAAAGGTGACCCAAGATAAAACCTCATGGGGGGTGGTTGTGCCCTGTGCTTGGGGGTGAAACATGTTAAAAAATCTAGTCAGCTAAGGGCTTGTTTGGCCCACTTCCCGGACCGGGTGCGATCCTCCTGTGATTTTGACGGCTTAGATTCCCATGGGTCACTGATCCTCAAGGCATAAGTCAAGCCTAGAGGATCACACACAACTTGACAAACAAAAACAAAAACAAAAAACAAATTTTCTCCACGAAAATACTAAGAAATACATGCCTCTAGAGGAATATTCGAATTTGTACTTATACAAAGCGATGAGGAAGCATTTTCCTTGAAAGGAGGCAGCTTTCCCCTCCAAAATCCCTCAAAAAATGGCAGGGAACACATTCCTAGATTTTTTCAATCCCTAGAGCTGCAAAATTTGTTCAATAACTTCATCATATCCTTTTCATTTATTATCCAATCTTGGTCCATCCTAGAGCAAGGAACAAGTCCCTAGATTATCTCATCCTCCAAATCTTCATAATCTACCCAATATTCTCACAATATTCTACAAAAATAAATAATTTTAGGCACATAATAAGCAAGGATAAAGCAAATTCCTAAGGATGCATTAATACTACGAATTAAATCTATGATGTGCAAGTAAGGGTGTCAAATACATGTTTTAGGTGTCTATAAACAATAAAATGGGCCTAATAAAATAGACAATTTTGGGGTTCATCAGCTTCTATGTCTGATGTTATAGCTTACCCAAGCCAAGAAGGTTGAGGAAATAGTAGCAAGGATCACCTACTAATCATAATGGAAGAAATGTCGGCCACCATGTCAGAGCTTAGTGAAAAAGTGACATTGGAAGATCACTCACATTTTTCCCTACTCTCTCATCAATTGGAAGACCTAAGAATGGAATTGGAGTGTCTCCAACTTATGGTGGAGAATTTGGCGAAGAAGGTGGATACCCTGAGCCTCAAGGCGGATGGAATTGAAGTAGCAGTGGAGACAGTGACGGTTGGTGTTTTAAAGGAGGTATATGGTCTTTCTAATCCTCCTCCTCTAAGTGTTTACGAAGAGCTTCATCCTGACGAACCTCAGGACCAGTCTCTGATGGAACCACCCTCGCAACAGATGGAAGTAGTGGAAGGCGATGAAGTTGAAAACGAACAAGCGGAAACAGATGCTTGCAGTCAAACAATTCCATAATGTTTGAATGTTTTGTAATTTTGCTAAATATTGTGGCTTCTTTTGAAAAATATGTAAAATAAATGTTATAAGAATCCTTACATGGAAAAGACCAAAGTAAGAACCAAATGTTTAGTGAACAATTATGGTTTATTGTTGAAAAAGAATTATCTTTGCATGTAAAGATTCTCGTTCGTACTCTAGTTAAATTAATACAATCTATTTGTTTCTTTAAATTTAATATATATATGAGGGTTTGAAACAAGAAATAAATATGTCTAATTGAAAGGAAACCCTAAATACATAAGTACCGTGTGAACATTTTTTGAGATACATGCATTGATTGTCTATCTATGTATTGAAAATTAGTAACAATGGTGGTCATCTTGTTGCTTTGACATTAAATTACTTCTTCTAAAAAGGTTTAAAAGTGCATCGTAGCATGTCCTCTATTACACAATCTTCTCTCCTCCTGGTCCATTTGAAAAAAATAAAAATTTTACTAGTGTGAATACTTATATTTTTCTTAATTTTCATCCTTTAATTTTCATTTAATTACATCCTTCTCGATTTATATCTTCCTGTTGTGTGAAATCACAACACCCCATTAACTTATTTAAATTAGATACCCCGATCCATGATAGACTATGTTATATTAGATTGTTTTTGGAACATTTCCTCCGATTACAAAACCCCGCCCCGGATACACCTTCGCATATAAGTTAGAAACCTCGGCATTTTACTGACCTCGGCCTTCTCAAGCTCTCTCTCTCTCATCACCTCGGGAGTTTGAAATATGGGAACTTCATTTTTATAAAACCTCTCACGTGGCTTCTTCTATTCACGTGTCCCTGCCTCCCTCTATTTTTATGGAACCAACCTTTTTCTCTTCTTTCACTCCTCTCCCCCATTGGAACCTTAGAGATTTAAATGTCTTAATTCCCCTCATGCCTACTCTTACTCTTATTTAACTTCGATGGCAATATAATGAAGTTTGACGAAAACGTTTAATAAAAGGCCTTCCTCCATTTACTTAAGGCTCATGTATATATGAACCAAAACCCACTTTACTTTTACCTTTGCCTATTTGTTGGAACCAAAAAGCCACTAATAACATGGCTCCTGTTACTACATACTCTTTTTTATTAAATTAAATTATTTTAATTTAAAATTCATCTATATTTTTAAATTAGTTTAATTTAATTAATTTTTAATTTGTAATTAATTAAATTTGATTTGTTTATAATTAATTAAATAACTAATTAAGATGAGTTTTTTTTATTAAAATCTCTGAATTTTAACTTAGGTATGCATTTTTCCATAATTCTGATATTTTTGGCATTCAACTTCAAAGAGGCATATCTCAAGATTCACTTCACCAAATGAGGCTTTCAATAACTCATTGGAAAGCTAAGCTAAGACAGAGGAAAATAATCATGGAAGATTAATTTTAATAGATTCAATCATTTAATGACAATAAATCTAGCAGAAGACCAAATTTGCAACAAAAATTAAATTAGTTTTTCCAAATTTTGATTTGTGAAATTTTTATTGGCTTTCGAAAACTATTGTCACAAATCCATTCCCAACAATACTTAAAGGCTGGTCTAAACCATTTGAAAGAATCATAGCACGAGAAATTCTTTGGATTTTAATTTAACAATTTGTTGAGAAGTGGTTTGATTTCTATTTTGTGCACTAAAAATGTTTTAATTTCTGAATATTGATTGGTTTTTGGTAGGAGAGCAATTTTGGAGATGAGGAAGAGAAGACTTAGAACAACGGAATTGCACCAACAAAAGACAAAGAAGAATTTTTTCCAATTAAAATTTCTTTGAGCAAATTTGTTCTCGAACAAGCTCTCTCATTTTAATTTGTAATTATAAATATGGCTTTGTAGAATAGATAAGGGGGGGTTCCAGATCTGAAATTTGGGGAGGAAATTCTCTGCAAAAAGAGGGATTTTTGCACTACTGTAGGGAGCAATATTTTTGTACAGAATTAGTCATTTGGACCAAACTTGTGGAGATTAAAAGAGATGTATTTCAGCTCTGAAAATTTCATGCTATAATGAAATTTTTTGAGAATTTCATGCACCCAAAGGTTGTAATCAAATCTTTAATTCTTGTACACTATTTTCAAAGATAGAGGTTGATTGGTGGCCTACAATTAATAAAATTTGAGGCAATTCTTATTCTAGATAAGTATGTGTCTTTGAAGTTTTGCACTATTGTAAATTCATTTAATACGTGCTTGTTTTAATCATTTGAAGGTTATATTTTATGATGGATCTAATTATTATCAAGTTTAATTATGAATTTGAATAGATAAACAAAACATACCTGTTATCTATTTAACAAATTCATGTCAAGTTTATCTTCTTTTTTTTTAAATGATTTTTTATGAGAATTATTTCCTTAATTCAATCATATCTCTTTAGTTTGAATTCATTTTATTTGAATTTGGATGTATGTGCGCCAGAGATATGATTAATATTCATCATATAGTTCAATAAATATACTTGCTTGAACTAGTAATAAGTCCTAGAATTATTTCTTTGGATTATTGACTTCATTGTTTGTTCCAAATTTAAAATTGATTCAAATCCCCTTTTGCTTTGCTCTTGGTTGAGAGAGGGACTAATCCTTCTTTCAATCGAGATAGAGTTAGGATTTATTTTCTATTAATTAGAGTATATTTTCATTTATTTTTAATTATTGCATTCTAGAAATCCTCTTACACAAGGGGTGGCTTTTAGAGTGGCATGGATGAGCCATTAATTCATCTTAAGAATCACTTTCTTGCATGAGCTCTACAAGAGAGTGGATCTAATGTCTCTTTCCTATTGGAAAGTAATATACATACTATCATCTAGCAGAGAAAGAAAGAGGGTAACTTGACCCAATTGAACCAGTTGGAACCACTATTCCAAACGGAAAAGGAGTTGCTTTAAGTTCCCGACGTGGTGGTCTCCCTTATAATGTTGACATGGTCATTTTGGGCCATCAACATTTTTAGTGCTAGAAGGAGGGCTTGATGACTTGTTGTCCTTTGGATTTTTTTGTATTTTTAAAGTTTTATTTAATCATAACGACTCCTCTCAAAACTCCCAATTTGGAGTTGTATCTCTAGACATACATCTACCAATACTCCACCGTAAATAGTAAGACACTTGTCAAAGGTAAATTTTAACGGTAAGAATAATGCTTCTGCATTTGATCATGCCTTACAATTTATTCAAAAAAAATTCAAATCATATTTTTCATGATATTTATGACGGTATTTTATGCGGAATTTTTATTCTTACATTCTCAATAAAATCCAGAAGACAATGTTAATATCTTCCAATTGTCTTTATTCACAGTTGGGATCAATTTATCACAAAATTCGTTTATGAATTTGGCGTCTATGATTATGAACATGTATGTGATGAATTTGTATATTTACGAAGATTTGAAAATGAATCTTTCATAGATTTTACTGTTAGATTTCAATTAAATTATTTGAGATTCAAAGTTGAAGATAAACCTTTAGAGATTGAATTGTTGGATTGGGGTTGAATATGTTTGTTCCCTTCTTTCATTCTTAATCCATATGAAACCATTACAAGCTTTGATGATTCTTCTTCAACCTTTGTTAACATAATTGAGAATTGTTGAATTGAGGCTTCTGTGAGATAATTTTTCTAACCCTTGAATTCTCTAATATTAAAATCTTTTTAACTATTAATTGAAAATTGATTTATTTAGATCACAATATATTTAACTATTCTTAGGTTTCTTTTATAACTAACTAATTTTTATATATTATAACTTTATAACTAACAATTTTAGATTAATTTATTTAAAAT
>APFE030265271.1:2740-51338 GCA_000404065.3 Pinus taeda | reverse complement strand
ACTTTGCATAAGAAGTTAGGCAAAACAGTTGTGAACAGCATATTGCATAATAAGTTATTCATATATCAGACATAAATAAATGACTCCACCGTACAGAAGTGCCAAATGGTAACTCATACATTCATGCAATAACATATAAACAACTGAAAACTGTAAATCACTTTAAGAATATAAGCAAAAATGGCCAAGAGATAAAAGTACCATTTATGACTAATACTACTCATAAACGTCAAGCAAAAACAATTTATCTCTACTTGTTCTAACATCTACTAAGAGTACAAAAGTGCAACATTAGTAGCAGACATCAAATGCAAACATTAGTAAATCTCGATCCATCCATTCATCAAAACCTCCTCTGAGGGTGCAGAAGTGCATGTTCCGAGGACAAGTTTTTGACAAATTTCTGGACCCTTCTCTAAATGCATGAGAAGGGTTAAAATACTACTTCCTAATTCTAATAATAGTGTCTTTACAAAATTTAGGATGCGGTTTTCAAATGACCGTCATTTTTCTAATCTAATAAAAAGAAAAAACAAATTTCTAAAATAAGGCTACTTCTGAACTTGGTCCTTAAAACTGCAAGTGTTCATCATGGGCTTGAGAAGAGTCGACTGGCCGACTTTTTCGCTGAGCTGGGCTACAAAAACAGAATCTATGAGAGCTGGCACTATTTTTTCGGTTGCGTTTATGATGCATTTCACAGTCATCCATTGACTATGTGACTTGACCAAGTATGCCTAGTAACACTCCCAATTTAACCTGTTCAATGCCTGGATCGCTTTTCCCTTTTCCTGCGCCTTCTACTTCCATTTTGCTTCCAGTCATAGTTTATTTGGTAGGTACCCCAGGATGGTCTCTTTGATTAAGTTGGCCCTTTGTAAATTCTCATTTACACAGTCTATAAGAATGTTTTCTTGCGTGGCCGCTGTCTCCGCTGCTTGTTCCGCCTGCCTGATTTGATCATTCCATTTATTAAAGAGCAGTTCTTTATGACTCTCGTTTATTCTGGATGCACTTTCTCTTTTCCTTTCCTCTTTGTCCTGCCAAGCTAGGTATTCCATATCCATAACATATGCGGACAGATAAAAAGGAGGGTAGCTCCTTTGAGACAAGGATCTTTTAGACCGGTAATTCATAACAGCCGTGTAAAGATTATCATAAAAGATCTTGGCCCAATCCATAATATCGACGTTTGTGGTAGCGTCTATTAATGGTAGCCATTCAGACGAAAATTTATTTATATCCGGCACCCCAAATAATCTGCAAAGCATGGACGCAGCAAAACAATACAGAGAGGTGAGGGAACCAGTGTTGTACATACCGTTTTTGTCCTTTTTGAGCGGCTCCTCTTTTCTAGACCAATCTTTAGTGGTCTCTGCTAGGTTTGGGTTCTCTGCCGCAAATTTCTTGACAAATTGTGCATTGTAAGTCGTCTGCGGTTCAGGGAGATGATACATAAGCTTTAAATCTTGCATGGTGAATGACCCAATGAGCCCATGTCCTTGAACCTTGAATTGTCTGTTGTTTATCTCTGCATTTTCAAGTATCCACTTGATCATATCTGTATATGGTAAAATTTTGGGCCTTGCTGCTATCCGGTGAAGAAATGAACATGCTAGCTCCTCTAAGGACGCCTCTGAAGAGCATTGTGAGCCCGCCACAGTATCAACCTTCATTACTCTAGGATTTTCTTCCTCCAGCAACATGTACATGCTTTCCCATGTCGAAATTCCTGCGTCTTTGTTGCAGGCAGTGTCTGTATACAAAGGCGCCATCTCCTTCGTCTTTTCCTTCACCTCGGAGCCTTTGGCTTTATTTTTCTTTCCCATTTTCTCCTGCGTTTGGCTTTGAATCGTCTTAGCTCTTCGTTCCTGCAGATTACGAGTGAAGTGGAAATGATTGATTAAGAAAGGTGATGGGAGAGTTTTAAATGCAACAGATATATCAAATATGCCACTTTACGTGAAGTAATTCTTTACAAAAGCACGCGTCTTCATTTCATTTAATAACTAACAACTAATTCATTTACTATCATTAAAAGCGCATGATCTTGAGTCAGGTTATGGTAAGTGGCTTTTCTTTGAATGGCGTGCCCGAAGGATTCGTGATTAAGTGATTTATGATTTGCTTACGTAACATCGTAGATCGCGCCATCGCAAATCGCAAGATCGCAGATTGCACCATCGCAGCGTTCGCAACATCGCAGGTCGCAGAAGTTTGATGTTTGCCAAATCTTACCAATTCATTTATGCGATATGCGATCTTGCGATCGGTGTTATCGCAGATCGGTAAATCTTGAAGTTTTTCCTTATGAGTATTACTTTATTGCGATGTGATGTTATGCTTAACACGAGGGTCTTGTGCGTACTGATATTATAGAGGAATGGAGGCATTTCTTATCTTTTTTGCAACACAATTTCAAAGATATTTCCCTTATCGTAGACTTAGGTTAAAAATATTCAAAAGACCTTTCTAAGCTTACGATGGTAACCTTATTTTGAAGAAAGGAAAAACTTGCTTTTTTCTTAAAAAATTAACTAAGGGTCCCCATTCATTTAGTATTTTGGACAACACTTAAATGAACAAGGGGGGGTTGTTGCTGGCCACAACACGTTGATAATACTGAGGAGAGAATGAATTGTTGGATCACTTCATGTCTAGAACATATTGTGGCTGTCGGATTGTAAGTTACAAAAAGTACATACTAAAGAAACATGCTTTACCTAACTATACACTAGACCAAGTTATAATTAATCATTTCCTATGTGTCAGAATATCCTAACATCCCCCTTAAGAACAACTTGGGATAGGATTGAAGGATGTACAAATATGACACAATAGGAGAAGGAAGGAGGTATTAGAGCCTATCCCCCCTAGTGACAATTTCCTGAACTCCAACCATAAATCAAAGTTTAGTAAACTTGGCCTCTGTGAGAGCCTTTGTAAAGATGTCTGCAACTTGATCATCGATTGAACAATATTGCACTTCACGAATATGGTCATGAATGAGCTTTCTGATGAAGTTCATGTGTAGTTCAATGTGTTTGTTGCGTTGATGTTGGACTAGATCTTTGCATAGTTGAATGGCACTTTGATTATCACACCAAAGTGTAGCCGGATGTTGCTATTGAAAGCCAAACTCTGATAAGATATGATGAAGCCATAGGGCTTCTTTACTAACTTCTACGGCACCGCGATACTCTACTTTTGCTAAAAAAAGAGAAATGGCACTTTGTTTCTTGAAATCCCATGTAATAGGTCCATAACCAAGAGTGAAGACATAACCTGCAGTAGACTTCCGATCATTAGGGTCACCAACCCAATCGGAATCAATGAAATCAACCAACAAAGGAGATGCTTCTACATGGTAATGAATCCCAAACTGAATTATACCTCGAACATAATGAAGTATTCGTTTAGTTTCTTTCCAATGACTTTCATGTGGTTTTTTCATAAACCAAGCAATAAGGCCAACATCAAAGGAAAGGTCAAGACAAGTATGGGTCAGATACAAAATTTTTACTACAAGTTGACGGTATAAGGTAGCATCAACTTTAGGGGAAGTACAAGTGACTAAAAGTTTGGCTCCAAACTGAAAAGGAGAAGGGATTGGCTTACAATCTTCCATGTGAAAGTGGCATAGAAGATCACAGGCATACTTGGACTGAGAAAGGGAAATACCTTCCTTGGATTGCAAGACTTGAAGACCAAGAAAATAATGCAAGTGTCCTAAGGTTTTCATTTCAAACTTCTTTTTAACATTGGACTTCACATGGTTTATAAGGTTGGGATCACTACCAGTAAGGATAAGACCATCAAAATAAAGAACAAGAATGATAAGGCACTTACTCAAATTCTTGGTGTTGACAGTATTGTCATGATGACACCTAGAAAAGCCAGTATCTAAAAGAAAGCTAACTATTTTGGCATACCAAGCTCGAAGGGCTTGCTTGAGACCATAAAGAGATTTCTTAAGCCAACATACAAGGTTGGAATCTATTTGTATAAAGTCAGGAGCTTATTCCATATAGATTTCTTCATGCAAGTCCCCATGCAAGAAGGAAGATTTAACATCCATCCGATGGACTTCCCATTTGAAAGAGGAAGCAAGGGAAAGAACAAGGCGGATAGAGTTCATTTTGGCAACAGAGGAGAAGGTTTCAGTATAGTCAATGCCTTCAACTTGTGAAAAACCCTTAGCAACAAGACGAGCTTTATGTTTATCAACTTTTCCATCTGGTCCAAACTTGGTTTTGTAAACCCATTTTCATCTAAAAAGTTTTCATCCCTTTGGAAGAGGAACAAGATCACATGTATCATTTTCTAATAATGAATGATATTCTTCATTCACAGTTGCGTCCTAATCTGGATGGCCTGAAGTTTCTGCAAAGATGTCAAGTTCATAATTCGATGAAGCTTGAGCCAATAAAGAAGAGGCTCTATCGAACTGAGAACATGTACGTCGTTGATCTGTAGGATCACTTGCATGAGCACCTACTGCATCCCGAGTAGCACGGACCCATTTTGGAAGCTCAGGAGCTGAAGGAGGATCCCGAGAAGGTGGGGGAGGATTTTCATCCTCGCTGTCATCATCTGAAGAAAAAATATTTTCAGAAGTAGAAGGGATAGAGAGAGGTGGCACATCCTCTGAACTAGGCTCGTAGGCCGATATGTTTTCAGAAAACTTTACATCTCTTCTAATGATAACATTTTTGGACTTAGGTGGAATAAGTATATATCCTTTGACATCTTCAAAATATCCAACACAAATACATTTTTCACTCTTAGGTTTTAAGGCTTTATATTCCCCATCAGGAATATGGGCCCATGCTTCACTTCCAAAAACGCGAAAGTGACTTACATCTGGTTTAATTGAGCTCCATGCTTCTTTTGGAGTGATATTCTTTAAAATCTTAGTAGGAGTGTGATTTACTATGTAATTTTCACAGTTAATTTCTTTTGCCCAAAAATTAAGACTAAGCCCTTTAGATTGAAGCATACAATTAGTCATTTCCTTTAAGGTGTGATTCTTCCTTTCAGCTACACCAGTTTGTTGTGGAGTATATGGAACAATATGTTGCAATTGAATTCCATGCTCAGTGTAAAATTTGATGAGTTTTTTGTTAACATATTCTCCGCCATTATCAAATCTTAGCTTAAGAATTTGATGTCCATATTGTTTCTCAATAAAGGCCTTAGAGGCCAAGAACATGTTAAAGACTTCACTCTTGAGTTTTAAGAAGTATACCCAAGTGCATCTAGAGAAATCATCAATGAAAGTTAATAAATACTTGTAGACAGAGAATGAAACAACTAGAAGTGGACCACATAAATCACTATGCACAAGTTGTAAATGGTTGAGGCATGCCAAGAGACACGTTTTTCAAAACTATCCCGATGATGTTTTCCTAGTACACATCCGGAACAAACACCATCTTTGCAAGATACCATAAGAAGACCTGTCACCATATTGTCTTCGCACATATTTTGAGGGGAGCGATAGTTTAAGTGACAAAATAATTCATGCCAAAGTTTGCTCACTTCATCATTATGAGCAACAAATATCAATGGAAGAGTTGATGACCCAAAGTTGTTAAAATTATACAACCTTGTAGAATAAAATCTGTCTAGGATCTCTTATGTCCTTAATTACAACATCGTGGGGTTAAAATTCAACAATTTTACTTTCACCTAAATGAGTTATTTGATATACACATAGAAGGTTCCAGGATAAGGTAGGAACACATAATACATCATTAAATTGACCATTGTCTAGATGAATAGTTCTAGTCCCTACAACACTAAGAGATCTATCATCACCAACATATATATTTTTTGTGTTAAAATCATTTAAAGAAGAAAATATGGCTTTGTTTTTGGCCATATGATAAGAAGCTCTAGAATCAATGAGCCACTCATGAGAATGAGAAGAAGAAGATACATTTAGTGCATAACCAGACCGAGATGCTTGACAACCACATGCAGAAAGTGTTATTCCTGAAGATGAAGTTGAAGTTGAAAAGTGCTCCAAAGGATGTTATGCTTATTCATTGTTGCTTCCAAGGCTTCCATCTTCTTAAAGCATTTGGAATCTAAGTGGTCATCTTGATTACAAAAGTTGTAATGTCTATCAATATTATTCCCTTCGTTTTTATTTGCCTTATCATTTGTTGAATTGATTTTTCATTTTGAGACTAAAATTTCTTAGGACCCTTGTTTGGTTTAGGACCATTCTTTTTAGGATATTGTTTCTTAGGATTCTTTGAATTTGGTTGTTGTTGGGCTGCTAAGGCTTTCTTAGAAGAGTTTCCAGTATTAAGAAGACCAACATGTAAGAGTTTTTATTGTTCCCTTATTAAAGAATCACAAAAGATATCAAAAGAGGGGAACTTGTAGGCTTGTCCTTGAGAAATAAAGGCTTCTCTAGTAGAATGGAAGGTGGAAATAAACACAGAGTAGGCTGGTCCTAACTTAGTAATAATGGAATAGATTAGACTACCATCCTCTTTCTTAACCTTAACACCTTCGAAGAGAATTCTAAGGATCTTGAACCTGAACAAAAAATCTTAAATGGGAGAAAAATTATTGGGGTCCAATGTAAGCAACTCATTTTCGAGTTGATGGGCTCTAATTTCATTTTTAATTCCAAAAACTTTATTGAGGTGTTTCATTATTTCATCAGAGGTATCAAGTTTTGCGATATGGAATCTAAGGTCTGGAGAAATAGACATCCCTATCAACCCACGTGCTTGATATTGTTTATTTTGACTCCCTTATCTTCATCTTTAGGTTTAGATTCTTGGCCTAAGGCTATTCTATAAAGACCTTTACTTCTAAGTAAATCCACAATGTAGGACCACCATTGGAAATAGTTGGTGATGTCAAGAATAACTTTGCATAGAATTTCCAATTTAACATAAATTAAAGTTGTAGATACTAAAACTAAGTGTTCTAATGGAAAGATCTCGAAAAATTAGGCCGATTAAAAAAAAACGACTTCCAAATGAAGAAGTTATGACTTTTTGAAGAAAAGTTGCTGAAAATGCCAACGAAGTACGTGAATTTGTGGAAGTGAATAATAATGTTATATTTTTAAAACCCCCGTCCCTCCTTTCCAAACTTAATCTAATTAGCTCATTTAAAAAAAAAAAAAAATAAATGTGACCCACTTCTATAAATAAGTGAAAGTCACTTCTACAATGGTACTTTATGAGCTACCCACTAAATTGTAACTTAAATAAAAGATAAAGAGACTTTAGAGTTATAAGTGACTCACTTTTTATAATGGGTGAGAACACTTTTATATAAAGCAACTTTAAAACATAAGTTACATGTATTTTTTGAAAAAGTAACTCAACAAAAAGAAAGATTTGAACCCAATGCCTCTATTCTCATAACTTTGGACCAAGTGAGCTAGTTTAAAAGGTTAGTAATTTTTGGAAAAGAGAAAGGTTTTTTTTTTTTTTTTTTAGTCACTAAAGCTTTGGAGTGAGTGTTTACTTGAGAAAGCCATTTTTTCCTACAAAACAAAAAACACACAACTCAAAATAGGCATGCAAAAAAAAAACCAAACCTTACGGTTTGAAGTTAGATTTCACTGGAAATTAAATATTTTCCTCAATATTTCTGTTTTTACGAGATCACACTAAGGCGCGGCGGAAAAGAGCATACACTTGAGAAAAATCATTAATTTATGTTTTTGATTTGCCCAGATCGCACAGAGTCGCGGGGCAAATAGCATACGTATAAATGAAAGGTATGGATCTCGTAATAAAAAATAGAGATATAAATAAACTGAAATAAACAGAGAGATAAATAACTAAAACTACAAATAAAGACTATATACCTCTAGATCTTAAAAATGACGTAGTTAAGGCTACCAGAAAACTTTTCACGTAAAATGAAAGGGTTCCTCACTCGAACAAATGCTCCTAACATAATAGAGCAGTTCCCTCACCCTGAAAGCGGTCAAAAATAGTAGATATAGAGAACAACAACCGGATGCAGTTGTATCGGCTTCGGATTTGGATCACCAACGAATGCAGCCCTCAAAAAGCTATGATACCATGTAGGAATTTACAAGGTAAGTTTCTCAGATAGAACATTAAAGGAAACCGCTCACAAACAGATCACAGATCAATATACCATTATTCTTGACGTAGTTAAAACCCTCAAAGAGTGAAACAGTCCACGGCATGAACCAACGCGGCCACTTCAGGAAATTTATTAATGTAAAAGATAGAAAATTTACATAAGCTTCTCTCATGAACAATCACCTTAAAAATGACCCTCCATGCTCTTTAAATAGAGATCATGGACCAATAGGGTGTTAAGCCACGGGTCGAGTGTCGTAATACTGAGGAGAGAATGAGCCCTCGGAACACTTCATGTCTAGAACATATCGTGACCAGCTAAGTTACAAAAAGTACATATAAAGAAATGCACTTTACCTAACTATACACTAGACCAAGTTATACTTAACTATTTCCTATGTGTCAGAATATCCTAACAATCTGAAAATCACTTTGAAATTAATTCAGAAAGTCAGTGATTAAATCCGCAAGCACAAGTAGAAATCAAGGATTACAATAATATGCAATCCATTATAGAAATTTGTGAATTTTATCATGATGATCAAATGCCAAATTCAAGGTTGCTAAAAAACAGACTTTAAGAATGCACAGTTAGCCAATTGAATGATCGGAAATCTAATATTTATAATGGAGAAAATGCACAAAAGTCTACAAATAGACATATTTTCAGGTTCATTGCTTCTAACTCTCATTTTTCCCTTTATCCTGATATTTTTGTTGATAGTAAATCATCTCCTCTTTGCATTTATATTATTCTAGAAAACGGAGAGATTGATATCAATAAATTACCTATTAGTTTTTATCAAGATAAAGAGACAATTATTGTTCATTCTTTTGAAATTAATGAACGTGTGCTCAATACTTATTATTTTGATGCATTGTATCGAAATGAAAAGAATCATAGTGAATGTCATGAAGTCATTTATGAAATTTAATTTGAAATTGAGGATGTTGATTTATCTTATTATTCATTAAAACCTCAAGATCAAAGGAAAATCATATTTGAGAATGGAGAAAACCCAGATTCAGAAAGTGTTCCAATAAATTCTTGTTTTCAAACAATTAATCATTTTCGCAATTTCAACATCTAATCTATTTTATGATTCTTATGATGAGAAAGTTTAGTCTTATTCATAAGCCTGAATCATTCTCTCTTCCACAAGTTGATGTTGATGATCATTCTAACTGTATTAATTGTGTTGTAACATTAATTGTAACAATAGAGTTAATTATGAATTGATTTTATTATTGCTCCTTCCTTTATTTTGGTTATTTTCATAATTGTTTTTTGTTTTCATTTTTCAATTTTTAATATCATTTGTTGGCACATGGAACAATTAAGTGTTGAAAATTCACAATATGCATTACTAGAATGTGAAGAAGAATCTCAAAATTTAGATTATGATCATCAAGAGTTGTTGATCTTTCGATTCCATTTAATGGTCATATCTTATCAGCTTATTGTTGCTTTGAGAGTTCATATTCAACATGAAACAACACTTGTGATTTCTTTGATCCAATATGACCAGTTATCTAACCTAATTGAAGATCTTCTGACATATGCACTAAGCCTCCATCCACAATTCATTGATCCATTTCAAAGTTGTTTAGAAGTTTTAGTTTTACGGAAAATTGCAAAAGACTTCTCTTATGTACATAACACTAATTGTTGTTTAACCTCTTTCCCATTTGACTTCTTCCTATCTCCAATGAATATTCATACTTATTTTTATGATCCCATAGATATTTGGTTGGAGGAAACTTTTCAAGAGAGGGTGATTATAAAGAAGTTTTTTTTGTAAATATGTTAACAATTAGTGTACTCACTACATTTAGATTTAGTTTTGTTGGTTTTATTGTAATTGTATTTTTGTTACTGGTGTGTGACTTGTACATACATGCAGGAGCAAAATGTTTGAATGGCTACATTGGAAGTATGACTATACTTAGTTATACTTTCCCTTATCTAGTTAGTTTAGGAGTAGTATTAGTTTTGTTTGTTATTTTTCAGCTTGTTTTTCTTTTAATATTTTCTAATCTGCAACATGTTCAGGGAAGTATTTCCATTCTCATCATAATTTTATTTGTATTTGTGCTTCTACTTATTTCCTTTCTTTGCAAATTTAGCAAAATGAGTCAATAATCATATTTTGTCTCTCGTTGATGTAGCTGAAAAAATTTTCTTAACTCTTTCTTATTTGGATTTTTCACAAGCAAAGGAAATTTGCATACAAATCTTGCAGGTAATTATAAATTGATTTTATCTATGCCTATTCTGAATCTTACATTTTTTGGTTAAGTTAAAACCTTTCCATTGCACTCATTCATTTTATATCCACTTTAGTCGTATTTCTTCTTCCGAATTGATTCAGAGCCTCTATCTAGTAATTATTGGAATCTCGATCTTCTATTTTTCACTTTCTGATATCTTTCCCTGAGATTTTAGACCTTCCAGATTATCGGAATCTTAGGTTCATGTTATATTGGAAGCATTTAAAAACACATTCTAAGATTTGTCTCTGAGATCCACAAGGCCTAATTTATTTCTCTGCTAAAATTCATCAATCTTAGAATCTTGTAGAAGTCATATTGAACTATTACCGTATCTGAGTTTTGATATTATGTTTTCATCCAATATTTATTTTGGACTTCATTTTATCAGAACTCATATTTGAAAGATTTACAAGAAATATTTATATCAAGACTTCCAATATCGGAAGTGAAAATCAATTAAATATTCAAAAAGGAATTCTACTGAAAACATTTTAATAGAAAAAGGTTTTATCTATCGAATAATTGTTCTCATTTCGGAAATCTTGTTTATCAGAGCTCTTACCTTTTTCTTTGATTTTCTTGTAATCTCGGAACCTTAAGATATTGGGCTAGTATGATTAATCAGTTTAAATTTCTTCCCAAAATTTCCTTTTCGCATATTTTCATTTCAGAAGCTCGGAATATCGTGTTAAGTATCCTCGTAGGCCTCTAGTCAATTCATTCATTGTTAAATAGTTTGTTATGTCACTAAGCTCACATGGAGTCCTATTTGATTACCTTTGTGTGTGTGTTTGTGTGTGTGTGTTGATTTTCATGTTATCATGGTGTTTGAGAGCTTGGTTGTATTTTAAATTATAATTTCACCAAACCCTAAGATTTCATTTCTCTAAATGACTAAGTGACTTTTAAGAATACCCATTTTTCATGATGTGTGCATAGGGATCTTATCATTATGCTTTCATTGTAGAATTGAGCCTCTTTTTACTTTTCTCGATAATTTTCATGAGTTCATCACTTGTGGCTTGCTTCCATTTTTATCTTTATCTTACTATCAGATGTTCATCCCATCATCCTAATCATCTTTTAGTATGCATCTTTATTTGTTTTTCAAAGACATTCTTGAGCATCCACTATGATGATGCAACCAACTGGTAAAGAAATTTGGAACAAGTAAAAGTATGGATCATGGTTAATTCATGTTTGAATTCTCTTTTATTTAAAATGTTTGATATATCACTCCATATTTAGCATGCACAATTTCAAGACCTATCCATACACACAAGTACTACATAGATTGGGACTTAGTCTTGAATTTTAATATTTTATGAAAATCATGGAGTAGATATGAAATCTAAAATATAAAGAGAACAATTCTCACTACAATTCATAAACAAACATATCTTTATTATCATTTTTTATGGATTTGATTTCTTCTTCCAACTCCTTGAACATGAGATATCATTTTTCTAAGCTTTATTGCTTGCTTTCGTTTAGCTTTAATAAGTTATGATTTTGGGCCAATGAAAACTATATTGAAAGCCACTTCTTCATGATTTTAATTCCAAGCAAATGAAGAGGCCATCCTTTGACGAAGAAGATCGACATATCTTAGGTAAATTTCTAATGAAAATCTTCAATGGTAAGTTTGGTATGCCCATTTTCATCTGTTTCTGTTTCTTTAAAGTTTGTGTATCAGTGTTGTTTTAGTTTTTTCTGATATATATCTCTGTTTTGCAGGTCTCCCAGAATTATTTTTCATTTCTACCAGCTCAGATTTGGCACTCATTCTCTTTGTTGTTTGACTTTGAGTTTTAGAAGAGCAATCATGATGTCCAACAAATCAATTTAATTGGGAGTCCCTGAACTGTTTAACATGTTTCTCAAACATTGCTTTTATTTAGAAAAAACAATTAATATGCTTTTATGTAGCCTTTCTTTTGAAACCAGAAAAAATTTGCAGCAGAAGGAGACTTCTTATTTGGCTTCAATTTACCTCATAATTGTTATTTATAGTTTGAGAGCCTAATTGCTTATAACTCTGCAAGATAAAATTCATTAAAATCTCAACATAAGATGAACACACACATGGTTTTCTTATTTTATTCTTTGTTGAGACATTTTATAATTAATCTTGTTGGGGTTTGTCTTTTAAATTTGGGCTTTTCTTTTAGCTTTTCCTTTCTCATTTTGACATTTTTGGAGTTTGTTGATTTCTTTTTTCGCTTCAGTTTGGATTTATTTCATTTTTTCTATTGGTTATGATTTAATTTCTATGACTCCGCCAAGATTCATGTGAAAGGCCTTTTCTTCTCCCAACATTGATTGACAGATATGGGAAATTTTTACTCTATCAATTTAATGAGTTTCATTTATCTTAAAGGTATATTTTTATGGAAACCTAAATCCCTCTTGCTTTAAATATTTTTTTCATGTAGGAACATGTATCCTTTCTAAGTGATATAGTTCACCTTTTCATGGAAAGAATTGATTTGAGTTTAACTCAATGAATCTCTCCCATCCCTCCATTGTACTTAAAAAACTTTGAATGATAGTCGCATGGAAAGATTTTTTTTTTTGTTGCGTAAAGACTAAACTATTATATTAAAAAAGGAAAAAAATATTTACAAGAGGTATACACCTCTGAGAGTGAGTGTTCAGCTCTCTGTCATAGCTTTCCTCATCAATCTGGAATTTCTGCTTGCAAAAGCTAGAGTATACAAAAAGACCAAAAAGAAATGGTTTGAACTGTAACCTGGACCAGCATGGACATACATAACCCGACAGAGACAGACAAAACAGCTAGAAAAAAACCCAGACCCCGAGATCTATTACATGAAACAGAGTGTCAAGGCAGCATTTCATCAGAGGCTGCACTCCACCAAACCTAGACATAGCAAAAAAGAAAAAAAGACGTCGCTCGCCTGAGGGCAGGCTTACCCCTGATTCTTCTGTAGTCATTTGTTCTGGTTTTTCCTCGCCTCAGCTTCGCGTTCCATCGCCTTCTTCTTCCAATCTTCTGCTGCACGAACTGGGTCTGGCTCCCATGTCACTTCCACTCCTTTCGGAACATCGTCGATGCAGTCGAAACCAGGTGGCAATTTGAGGTACAAGGCATAATCAAAAGAGTCTTCCATTTCCTCATTCTTCAAACCGCTCTGAGGGGAGGGGGGCCTGCTGTGATGGGTTTCCATTTGAGCCTCAAGAGTACCCTCAGGAGTATCCATGGGTTCTTTCCCTTTGAGGCTGCTGAGTTCTTTTAAGGCTTCCTCCTGCTCTGCTGAGTAGCCCAAAGTGCTATCCTCCTCAATTCTGCTCTGTAATTCTGGGTTGTAGGAACTGTCCTTTAACTTGGATGAGTTATCTGAGGTGGTGGGCGTCTTCTCTCCCATATCAGTTTTACGACTCTCTTCCTCCTCATCCTCCTCAGCAAAGATAACAGTGATCATGGCTTTAACCACTGGCTTATTCTTCTGGCGGCGGTAGTAAAGTGTCGCTGTCTGCACTGTGTTGCTTAAATCGGAGTCTGAGTGCGTTGAGTCGCCTGAGGGAGGCGAAGCACAAGCCAAAGGTGAAATGCGCTTCGGACTTGACTGTCCGCTGTTTCTGGTGTCACTCTTCTGCCCGGAATGACCACCCCTGCGAGGCACCCTGTGTCCAGTGCGAGGAGCCATTATGAGCTTAAGAAACTCAGCAGCACTCTGAGGGCGGAGCGTACCAAGTCTACACCTGCTTCTGTTGCTACAAATGTCGCAGGAGAGATTACCCTGAAGATTCTTCAGCCCAATTGCAACCTTCACATTCGCCTGAGCCGAGTTAGAAATCCCCGTGAAAATTGGGCAAGGGAAAGCCTCGAGGGTGGGTATACTGCCCTCAGAGCCTCCCGCCTCCACACTAACCTGAACTTCTAAATTATCAAAGCCAGTGCCGAACTGCATACACAAGCGGAGGAATGTTTGCGCCATATTAAAAAATCTATCAGTTGAACCTTGGAAAGGCCCCTACATTGAAGAGCCTTTAATTCTCATGAATGCCTTGGAAGCAGATGCCAGCCCGATGCCCATGGTGACCATCTGTCGATAGCGTGGTAGCATGTGGTCGGAGCGTGGGTAGAGTTTACACTTAAATGCACGCATTAACACCCGCATCCGGGTTCGCATGGAAAGATTTTGGATTAAACATTATGGAAGTATTATATCAATTTGCTTAAGTCTCTATTACCATCCCACCCATTTCACTCAAGTACGTCATAAACTAAAGCTCACAAATGTGCTTATCAAAAGGGTGATCATAAGGGGAAGCATTGGAAATATAAGTAAACTCATCAAGGCTATGGACGCTCGATGGCAGTGGGGCTATATTTGTATGGCAACAAAGCAATGTCAGAGACCATTGATATCAATGGATATATATTTTATAAAAAAATTCTTATATGTACCTCCTCCTATTTTTCATATAAGGTAATCTTAAAATAAAATATTTCCCAAAATTCGGATTCATGATTTTAGACTCAGTGTGTTTTGAGTACTTACCTTTTTGAACCCATATTGCTTACATTACCAATGTGGGGTCCATGTGAAATGTTTTATTGTTTTACGGCTTAATAAAATTCCTCATTTTTAACCTTTGGGTAAACTGAATTTCATCATCTTTTAACCATAGATAATTGGTCCTTCTACATGTGTCGCCATTTTTGTGGTGAAATCACAACACCCCCATTTTTAACTTATTTAGTTCAAACAATAGGGACCCTTTCCGTTAATTTTGGATAAAACACCTTTTAATATTTCCTTTTGGTTAAGAGTCCTACAATTTTGCTAGATTTTTTATTTTCTTCAGATTTCCTATATGATTTCTTCATTATATTTAACTTTTCGCAAGTTTTCCATTGGTTCTCATTTCATCTCATTTGGTTGCACGGTTTGCGAATGGTGCTTATCTAAAATTCTGAATTTTTTTATTACCTACGCTAAAAAATGTACAGAATATATATTATTTTATTTTTTGTAAATTAACTTAAATATTGATTTTTAGTTAATTTTAATTAATTAATTCAATTTTTATTCACATTTCTACAAAATCACTACAATTGAAATTGTAGAACAATTTATATACTAATTTAAATTCCAATTTCTTAATGCTTAATTGTAAATTTTCAAAACTAATTATAACATTTTCAAAACTAATTATAAAGTGATTGTAATTTATTGAGAGAGAAACCCACCCCATGTGACCCTTCTCTCCTTATACATGCCTTGCCTCACCTCACCTCACCTCCGACCGTACATGGGCACTTTACATTTTCAGGGCTCTTAATATATAACCTCTGATATCACAATACCCCGATGGACTGTGTTATAAAGCATATGTTATGTTTGATTGGCTTGGGAGCATTGTGCATATTAGAGCTATTTTTATAGAACAGAACCTTCCGTAACTATTTCCTCGCATTACAAAACCCCGATACACCTCAAATGGGAAACTTTAGCATATAAATGGGAAACCTAGACATTTTATTGACCTCGGGTTTTTCAAGCTCTCTCATCATCATGCTTTCACAACTGGGAACTTAGCATCAAAGTTTGAAATATGGGAACTTCGTTTTTATAAAACATCCAATTATATTCTCTCTCCTCTTACCTCCTTACTTCACGTGTCCCCACCTCAGGGAGTTTCTCTCATTTAAATAGAACCTTTCATCTCCCATATGATGAGGCTTCTCCTCTTTCAATTGCTTTTAAATGCCTCCCCGCTGTCTCAATTCCCCTTATGCCCCCCATGTTATTCAACTCTCATGCCAAAGTTTGACCAATAAATCCTCCATAAACCCACTTTAGTTTTGCCTTGGCCTATTCGTTGGAATCAAAAAGCCACTAATAACATGAAACGTGTTATTATATAGTTTTTTTAATTAAATTAAATTATTTAATTTAAAATTACTTTATATTTTTAAATAGTTTTTATTAATTAATTTTTAATTGTAATTAATTAAATCAATTATATTGGATTGGTATAATAATTAATTTAATTACAATTAATTAAGATTAGATTTTTTATTAAATTTTTTGAATTTTAGCCTAGGCATGTATTTTTCCAGAATTCTAATCTTTTTAGTATTTCAACTTCAGAGAGGCATATCTCAAGATTCACTTAATCAAATGAAGCTTGCAATAGCTGGTTAGAAAGCCAAGACAAAGAAGATAAATTTGGAAAGGTTAATTTTATTATATTCAATCATTTAATGACCCATAAATCGAGCGGAAGACCAAGTGGTGAATTTACAACAAAAATTAGTTTTTCCAAATTTTGATTTGGGAAAATTTTATTGGATTTGGAATATTGTTGTCACAAATCCATTCCCAACGATACTCAAAGGTTTATATGATGCATTTGAAGCAATCATAGCACGAGAATTTCTCTGGATTTTAATTTATTTTTTATTTAACCATTTGTTGAAAAGTAGTTTGATTTCTATTTTGTGCACTAAAATTGTTTTAATTTATTAATATTGATTGGCTTTTGGCAGGGGAGTAGTTGGGGAGATGAGGAAGAGAAGAGTTGAAACAATGGAATTGATCCAACAAGAGAGAAAGAAGAATTTTGGTCAATTAAAATTCCTTGGAGCAAATTTATTCTCCAAGAGCTCTCTCATTGTAATTTTCTATTGTAATTATAAATACGGATTTTTTAGAATAGATAAGGGAGGGTTTTCAAATCTGAAATTTGGGGAGGAAATTTTCTGCAAAGAGAGAGATTTTTGGACTATTGTAGGGATCAATATTTTTGTAGAGAATTTGTTGACTTGTGGAGAATAAAAGAGATGTATTTCAGCTCTGAAAATTTCATGCACTTAGAGGTTGTAATGAGATCTTTAATTCTTGTACACTATTTTCAGAGATAGAGGTTGATTGGTGGCTTGCAATTAATAAAATTTGAGGTAATTCTTGATCCAGATATGTATGTGTTTTTGAAGTTTTGTACTATTGTAAATTCATTTAATACATGCTTGTTTTAATCATTCGAAATATATCTTTTAATGATGGATCTAACTGTTATCAAGTTTAGTTATGAATTTGAATAGATAAACAAAACATACTTGTTAACTATTTAGCAAATTCATGTGAAGTTTATCTTTGTTTTAATAATGATTGTTTTATGAGAACTGATTCCTTAATGCATTCATTTCTTTTTAGTTTGAATTCATTTTATTTCAACTTCGATGTATGTGCACCAAAAATCTAATGATTATTCATGAGATAGTTCAATACATATACTTGTTTGAACTAGTAATAAGTCATGGAATTATTTCCTTGGCTTATTGACTTCATTTTTTATTCCAAATTCAAAGTTGGTCCAAATTCCCTTTTACTGTGCTCTTGGTTGAGAGGGGGACTAATCCTTCTTTCAATCAAGATAGATTTAGGATTTGTGTTATGTTAATTAGATTCGATTTTCATTTGGCTTTAATTATTGCATTCTGGAAGTCCTTTTAGACAAGGGGAAGATTTTAGAGTGGCTTGGCTGAGCCATTAATTCAACTTAAGGCTCACTTTCTTGCATGAGCTCTACAAGAGGGCGAATATGACGTCTCTTTCCTATTGGAAAGTAATAGACATACATAAACTAACAAAGAAAGAGAGAGGGTAATTGGACCCAATTGAACCAGTCAAAATTACCATTCCAAGCAGAAAAGGAGTGCCTTAAGTTCCTGACCGAGTGGTCTCCCTTATAATGTTGACACGGTCATTTTGGGCCATCAACACTTCCATGATTTAATTTTACTTAATGAAGGTTTGGAAATGAAAAAGAAATACAATAATAGTCTGGAACTATTTGAAAGTGTATAAGGAAATCATGAAAAGAATTAGGTGACACAGTTGATTGGAAATATGAGAGTTTCAAGGGTGAATGGTTTCATATGATGATATTTCTTCATGTTTCCTATATCACATCCATGCTATTATTTAATGATATGTATTCATCTGGAACATATTTAATACATTTAATAGTATTTGCCATTAATTTACTATTTTGCATATGATACTTCTTATGATTGATGTTGTGATTTATATCTTTCTAGATGAGCTTTTAAGCGGGAATAATAAAAGTAACAATGGAGGAAGGTGGAAAAGGCTTAATATGATTTGGAAAGAAGGCCAAGACAAGAGAATTAGATTCTCTATACATTTCATGGCATGCTAATTCGAATTAATTTAATCAAATCCTTCAAACTAACCAAATTAGCCTTAGCAATCAAGTTTCCCTACCACCCCCACCAACTCAACCAAACAATGAATTATAGCCTCATCCTAGTAGTGTTGACATCTCGATCTCTCTTACGTGATCTACAAATGATGGATGAAATCATGAGCCTACCTAAGCTCCTTTTGGTACTGTAACTTGGCCTACCATGCATATTCATGTTTCGTTTACCCATGTTCGCAATCATGTTATCTTATTAGTTGCCTCATTTGCTAGGTCTCTTCCAAAACTTTGCCTCCACTAATTCTACCTCTACTTCTAAACCTTGTACATATAAAGATAATATGGAGGGGAAAGGGGAGATGTTATTCATATATTTACATCCAAATACATGGTGAATCTTATTTACTATTTCTTTTAGACATTTGATGCGCAATATTTTGGACATGGTGATATTTACTTACATTTTTTTTATAACATGGATATTGTGTGTGGGGGAGGGGAGTGGGAGTGGGAGGTCACAAGGTTATGTCGTGATGATATTATGATTATATATGTTATATGTTGTGTTCTTATATTTTCTTCTCGATTTATTCTTTTTAAATGGGAGTTACAATGTTATGCAACCAGCGCACAAAAACATATATCAATGACTTAAACAATATCCTCTTAGAGGGGGAAAACTCCTTTAAATTACATAAATGAACAATTATTGGATGATACAAATGAAAAGACCTCCTTTGTAATTATAGGAGTATAAGGGGTCACAATATAATCAAAGCCTACATAACAATATTAATGTAAGGGAACAACAATAATAATAGTAGGCTTTTATGGGACACAACGATAACAATAAGGTATCTACACTAACAATAACAATAAGGGGGGTACACTAATATTATAGGAACCTAACATGCCCCTCTCCTTAAAAAAAGTGTTATCCTCAACGCTTGAGTAGTTATGGATGCTTCTATATAAAATTACCATCCTCCCATGTGGAATCTTCAGTGGGTAAGTTTTTCCACTTAATGAGATACTCTGAAATTGATCGATTCCATAGCTATAGAGTTCTTGTTTTTGTGACTGCTTTAGGATCAAATATGATTGTTCTTCGTCAAGTTCTGGCAACACTGTTTGAACTGGAAGCTTGTCACCAATAACCTTCTTTAAGCATGAAACATGGAAAACTAGGTGTACTTGGGAAGATGCAGGCAACTCCAATTTGTATTCCATAGTACCAATATTTTGCAACACCTTATAAATACCGTAGTACTTGGGTGATAATTTATTATCCTTCTTAGTGTGCTTGATAGACATTTGTTTGTATGGTTGTAACCATAAAAATACATAGCCACCTACATCAAAACTTCTTTTACTGCGATGTTGATATGCCTGTTGTTTCATTCAATTTGGCACCATAGTAAGGTTATCCTTTAAGAGTTGGAGAACTTGTTGTTGATGCTTGATGTGATCTTCCACTGCTTGAACCTTATAATTTTCTCTTAAAGATGATGTGATGTATGGTGGATGATATCCATAAAGCACCATAAATGGGGTCATTTGTGTTGTAGTATGGAAGGAAGTGTTATACCACCATTCAGCTCGAGGTAACCACTTGACCCATTGTGTTTGTTTATCAAATACAAAGCAACAAATATATCCTTCCAAACATTTGTTAACTATCTCAGTTTTCCCATCAGATTGAGGATGATAAGATGAGCTATAAGCAAATTTAGTGCCAAGACAAGAAAATAATTTCATCCAAAAATTTCCAGTGAAAATGGGATCTCTGTCACTTACTATAATCTTTGGGTTTCCATGAAGATTTTGAATTATTTCCATAAATTCAATAGCAATTGTACTAGCTTTAAAAGGATGAGATAATGCACAAAAGTGTGCATACCTGGTAAGTCTATCAAGTACCACCATGATGACACTCTTTCCTTTAGAATTGGGTAAACCTGTGATAAAATCCATTGAGACCTCCTCCCAATGCTAACTTGGAATGGTTAAAGGTTATAATAGACCCGGGGTCTTAATTGTCTCAACTTTATTTTGTTGGAAAACCCAACATTCTACCACAAATTTCTAAATATCATATTTAAATCCATCCCAAAAAAATTCCTTCTTGACCCTATGGTAAGTTTTTAAAAATCCTGAGTGCCCTCCTAAGGGAGAGGTGTGCAATTCCAAAAGAATCTTTTGTTTGAGTTGGGAATTGTTACAAATATATAAGCAATATTTGTAGCATAATGAACCATTTTTCTAGCTAAATGTATCAGATGTACTGGGATATTGCTGCAAATTTTGAATGAGTGACCACATCTCTTCATCATTCTTCCATTCATCCCTTGCTTTGGTTATCCACTCAGGTTGGATAATAGAAATGGCACAAATCAATGCTTCCAGATCCTCGTCCTTTCTTGAGAGTGCATATGCAACAACATTTTGCAACTAACACAAAATTTTCTAAGGAAGGGTTTGAAAATGGAATTCATCAAACCTTGAAATGTGGAAGGTGCATTAGTAAGGCCAAAAGGCATGACCAAAAATTCATAATGACCCTCACGAGTTATGAATGTTTTTTTTGGATTTCCTTCAGTCTTCATTCTAATTTGATGATATCCTGAACGAAGATCCAACTTGGTGAAGTAAATTTATCCATGTAATTCATCCAACATTTCATCAATTACAAGAATGGGAAATTTATCTTTAATAATGATCTTGTTGAGCTCCCTAATAATTTGGACACGTATGCCATGATCCATCCTTCTTGTGCACCAATACTACCGGAGCAGAGAAATAACTTTAACTAAATTGAATTATACCAACATCTAACATTTCTGCAATTATACGTTCAATTTCACTCTTTTGGGCATAAGGATATTTGTAAGGCCTGATGTTTGGAGGAACACTTCCTAGAATCAAATGAATAGCATGATCATGATCAAAAATAGGTGTGAGGCCTTTGGGAGTCTCAAACACCTTGGAATGATTGTCCAAGACTTTTTGGAGATCTTGAGAAAAAGATGATTTTAATGTTTGAACCTCTAGTGAGCATAATTATGCAATTACGCCACGTTGTTCTTTCTTTAGAATATTTGTCATGTCATTAGAGCTGATTATATTTCATGGTTTCCCAGCGATACCCCTTAATTCAACTTCCTTTCCTTCCCAAAAAAAAAAAAATTAAAAAAATCTCGCGAAAATTGAAAGATATGATCCCTAAATATTATAACCATTGGACTCCCAGAATAATATCAGCACCACCCATTGGAATGGAAAGCATTGGACTATTCAATACATATTCCCCCATGGTTAGTTTGATATTATGGCACTTTCCAGATAAATTTATAGTTCCTCCATTTGCAACTATCACTTGACGCTTTGGTGCTGGATATTGGAAGCAATTCAATTCCTTGGCTATATTACAATGAATAAAATTATGGGTACTACCTAAATCAATCATCACTATTACCTTTTTCTTCTTGATATATCCTTCTATATTGAGAGTTTGAGGGGTGGTAATTCCTACCAGTGCATTACAAGATATGGTCAGCTTCATTTATTCTTTCTCTAGGGTTGGTTCCTGGTGTATATCCTCATCTTTTGATGTTTCTTATTCATTTTCTTCCTCCTCTTCACAATCTATGTAGAATAATTTCTTATCATTACACTTATGACCTTTAGTGTATTTTTTATCACAGCTTTAACAAAGCCCTTTTTCTCTTTTTTTCTCCAATTGTTGTGATGTCAACCTTGTCGATTGTGAAATACTAGGAGCAACAACACTTCCATCTTTATAGTTGTGAGCGGTAGACTTCCTTGTTGCCATAATTTTGCTTTCAATTTTTCTTGCCACCCTAAATGCCTTCTCTAATGAATCAAGTTCCCAAAGGCGAACCTCATGTTAGATTTTATATTTTAAATTCCCTATGAAGGCATCAATCATATGCTCCTCTAGAATATCGGTTACCCTAATATTCAATTTTTGGAAGTCTTCAATGTGCTTTGCCATTGAACCCTTTTGTTTGAGATTTATCAATTGGCTAAAGAAGGTGTTGCTCTTTATATATTCATAATGTGATATAATTTCCTCTGTAAAAATTTACTACGTGACAAGTGGTTTACAAGAACAAAGCCATCTATACCATACAAACCAATTGGGTTCTAAATATAAATATGAAATACATACCTTTTGTGAGGGTTGCACATCCTGTAGATCAAAATATTGTTCCATCTATAGTATTCATGTTACCAAATGCTTGCCATAAAACTTCCTCATATTTATCTTTGGAATGTGGTGGTTCTCAAACCCCACATTAGAGCCTCTAAAATCATAATTCATATTCTTTTTGTCCTCATCATGATTTTCATGGATTACCTTGTCACCACAGGGAAGCTTTTCTTGCAACAACTTTGTCAACCCTTCCAACTTGATATTCATTGCATCCATGTCTACTTTAAAAACCTCCATGTTGCCTTGTATACCATCCATGTACCCTTCTAAGCCATCCATGTTATCTTTGGTTGCTCTTTGTGAGAGCGAAATTCTTTGCACTTGGTCCCATAATTTTGATATATCATGTTGCAATTCTTCCTCTTCATGCGTCAAACTAGAGCTTTCTGAGGGCTTAATCGAGGTAGAATTATTTTTTTGGGAGGTATTTTAGAAACAAATATTGATATATATGCTTAAATATGCCCCTTAAATCACTTCAAACTGATTTTTGAAACAAAAGTGCAAAATTGAAAAATACACACATTTTTCTTGCATTTTAGGAGCTCGATATTTCAAATGTTATATCTATGCAATTTAGGATCTCCAAGGTCTGAAATTTCATCTTGTGTTAGCCGTATGAGTCTTCTTTTTAACCCCATAATTCATAACTATATTCGATTGGTTAGCGCACGAATTTGAACTGGAGCTCCAGCGCCCCTGCAACTTTACCTCCTGCGGCCCTTCGCAGGCATCCTGCCTAGTAGCCACTGTTGCTGGGCCTTCAATAATCCTCCCCGACTCCCCCGTAGATGGGCCTCGCCCTCCTTCTTCGGCTAGTGCTACGACTGGCTCCCTTCCGGCCTTTCCATGGCTGGGAATGACCCCTCCCAAATGCAAGACAATGAAGACCAGGCTAAGATCTTTGCCTCTCTCATTTCTAAAATTGCAACCACTTGAAACAAACCCACAGCTTCAAAGTTCGTTAAGAAACTAGCTAACATCCCAGAAATCTCCCTTCCTCCTAGTCTCCCAAGGAAGGCAGCAATCTCTCTAGCAGAGAGAGGTCTGGTTGGACAATTTACTGGCCTGTGGCCCTCTCCCAGAGCTGTTCAGAAATGGGTGGAGTGCAACTGGAATGCGAACATCCAAGGAAAAATCGCCATAAGATTCTGTGGAAGGGGTTACTACACATTCCTCTTTGAAACCAAAGAATACCAAAATCTCATCTTCAGAAATGGTCCCTGTATCATGGATTCGAGAGGTCTCTACTTGAACAGATGGCCCCCTAACTTTGACCCAAAAATGGATATACCTAATGCAGTCCTAGTTTGGGTTCACTTGCCCCATCTCCCTCTTCATTGCTCTGGAGATGAATCAGTTAAATCCATTGGGAACGATGTTGGAAAATACATCGACAGATGCGAACCAAAGGACAACATGCACACATGTGCAAGGATCTGTGTTGAAGTAGACTTAGGAAAGGACTTCCGGAAGCAATCAAGATCAAAGTGGATCAATGGACCCATATTCAGCAACTGGACTACGAACAAATCCCATTCAAATGTAAGGTATGCCATGAATATGGTCATTTTGCTAATAGGTGTAGTAAACTAAAAGAAAATGAAATGAATGAAAATGCTAAAGCTAGTGAAGACACATGGGAACAAGTTTTTTAAAAAAAGAAATCAAACCCCAAACAGTCTGGCCAAAAACCAAAGCCTCCCCCAGAAATCCAAGCTACATCCTTCTCCCCCCCTCCCATCTTGACTTAGCCATTACCCTCTACATCAAACCCCTTCAAATCCTTGGAGGATGAAGATCCTTCATCCCCCCACTCTCCTCCTCCGGCCAATGCTCTAGGAGTCATCTACTCCCCTTCTCAGATCCTCCCTTCCCCCCCCCCCACCATAGACCATATTCTAACAAGAAACAAAGTCAAAGAAGCAAGCAATAACTCAGAGCCACCAAAAAAAGCAGGCAAGAAATCAAATAAAGAAATAAGAGATGAAACAGCAGCTAAAGAAATGGCCACAGGTACCCAACAATCGATGGACTCTTTCCTGGTCAAGCAAAGAGGAAGCGTGGAAAAGATAAAGGAGAAGAGCGGGGCTCACCAAAAATCCAGCAAGTAATGATTTTGGTCTCTTGGAATAGCATGGGCCTGGGCTCCTCTCTAAAATCCAACGCAGCCTGGGATATCATTAGCCAAGAGCAGCCAGATATCTTTCTGATCCAAGAGACCAAAATTTCCAACCAAGACTTTCAAAATTTTACAAAAAGACATAAAAGCCATGAAGGAATAGCAACAGACTCATTGGGTGCCTCAGGAGGAATAGGCACATTGTGGAACAAGAGAAAATGGGACCTCATCAGCCAAAAATTAACTTACTAGTGGGTCAAAACTGATCTCAAAAATAAAATCACAAAAGAAGAACTTACAGTGCTGAACATTTATGCTCCAAATCATTACAGCGACAAAGCACACTGTTGGGATTCTATCAAATCAAAGTTGCAGGAATGTCAAAAAAGGAAGGCAGTTCTAGGTGGTGACTTGAACTTAATAAAAAACATTGAAGAAAAGATGGGAGGAAAATATCTAGTTGACCCATCAAGAGCTGCCCTAGAAGAAATAATAGAAACTCATAAACTCATCGACATTCCACCATGCAATGGGAAATTTACATGGAGCAATAAGAGAGCAGGAAATCATAATATCAAAGAAAGACTCGACAAGATTTTAATCCATGAAAGCATAGCAGCAGGATTCTCCTCCACAAAAAGCAAGATCGTCCATGCCACATCCTCAAATCATAAGCCAGTGGTCTTCATTCTAGATAGAATAGGAAATATCGGCCCAATCCCATTCAAATATAAAAAAACTTGGGACAACAAGGAGGATTTCTGCAAGATCATCAAAGACAGTTGGGAGTTGGAAGTCATTAGATCCCCCCACTATGTTTGGGAATCCAAATTACAATTCTTAAGAACAGCAATCAAAAAGTGGGCAAAAGAGAATGCAACAATAGAGAAAAATAAAAATAAAAATCGAGTTGCATAGAAAGTTGGAAAAATGGAATCAGGAAAAGGAGGACCAACAAACATCAAAGGAAGAGAAAACTCAAGAAAACGAAATCTTCATGGAATTATACAGGTAGAACAGAGTTGAGGAAGAGGAGCTGAGACAAAAATCGAGGTGCCTCTAGCTCAGCGCAGGAGATAAAAACACATATTTCCTCCACAACAATCTCAAGCTCAGAAGAGCTGGAAATCAAATAGACAAAATCACTGCTGAGGGTAAAGAACTAAGAGAGCAAGAGGAAATCAAAGAAGCAGCCCACAACCACTTCAAATCTCTCTTAATTGCTAACTATCAGCCTTTGGACAGCATGGACTTCGTCCTTCCAGTGGAATGTAGAATCAATGAGCAGCAAAACAACGAGTTGGAACAGGAAGTCTCGGACGAAGAAGTTAGAGATGTCGTGTGTAGTATGTAGTCGGACAAGGCTCCCAGGCCTGATGGCTTCACAATTTCTTTTTACAGGACTCATTGGGACATAATAAAGAAATATTTTATTAGGATGGTTAAAAACATTTTCAAAAAAACCAAGATGGGAGAAAATACAAACCCTCTCTCATTCGATCGCTTCAGACCCATCTCTCTCTATAATGTATCCTATAGAATTGTTACTAAAATCTTGGAAAATAGATTGAAAAAGCTCTTTCCCACTCTCATTTCAGAGAACCAAGGAGGATTTTTCCCTAAAAGACAAATAACAGATAATGTCATTTTGGTCCTATTAGAGTCGGTATGGTCAGTCCTCCATCACAGATCAAAGCTCTTTATGCATTTCATGTTTAGGTGTCTCGCTCCATTCTCCTAGCTACATTCCGCTAGGGGCATGCCATAATCTGACAGAGAAGGTCATGATAGTCATTCCCCCTCATGTCTGGCTCCTGCTGGCTTAGGTCTTTTGTCAATAATCATCAAAGTCCATGACAGTCAAGGTCTGGTCCTTTAAAGGACAAAGGTCATTTTCGAGGTCTAGGTCTAGGAATTCATCAATTTGGTCTTTGAACATGTCCAGTAAAGCCATGCAGGCCAGAGTGATACCCTTACACAGTTATGGTTCAGAGAGCTTCATCATCATGCGGATAGACTTCGACTCTTCTTCAAAACTTTGTTTTGAAGAAAAGTCAAACAGTGTCATTTATGACAAAATTTTCAAAAAAGTCGCCAGTTGTTTTTCTTAGATGCAGTCATGGTTTCATGGCCAAATTTCCTGTTGTACAGTCCCTGCAAAGAGTGCCGCAAATTTCATCATTTGAGCTAAAATTTCAAAGGGAAAGTGAAAATCAGTGTGTTTTAAAGTTAGTGAAAAAGTGCCAAAACATAGCATTAGAAAAATGGGTTTTTGAAGAGGCAAAAATTAAACCCATCTCTTCCAAGGCTATATATACAAATTTTTATCAAAACCAAAGGCATTGTGCTATTAAAAGCCTTGGAGAAGCGTTGTAAAGGTATGAGTGTGCATTTGTGAGCGTTTGAGTGAGTTGGAGGTGGTTTCAGAGGGCACGGCGCACACAGAGGGCACGACGCACACGCAGCCTGCCCACAGTTCAATTTTTCTAAGGGCGCGGCGCATACCCAGGGCGCGGTGCACTGGGCTTTGCTCACGACGCATACAGACAAGGGCCAAAACAAGTGCCCAATCACTTCCAAATTTCGGTCAAGCCTATCAAATTGAGAGGTAGGCCTTGTATCATCCCTTGCTCATCATATTTTTTCAATGATATGGTGTTTATAGAGATGTTTCAATGCCACCAATATGTATAAAATCGACCATAAAAAATCACCTAGAACCATGATGGCTAGGGTTGCTCAAATGTGTTGTTAGTGCCAAGGTTTCACTCCACTCACCTTTTTCGCTTCACCTATCATTTTTCCCATCCTCCCTCTCTCATTTTTCCTAAAGTCCTTGCCCTAAACTACTACCAAACCCTCTCCCCTATCCCTCCACTATTGGGCCAACATGACACCCCAAACCCTACCCTCTCAAAAACCCCAAACTCCTCCCACATCCCTAACAAATTTCTCCCTATAAACCCTATTCCCATTTCATCACTCCCTTCCTAATACTCCCTGTTTTATTGTTCCCCTTGGTGACAGATATCACAAAGGCACCCAGCCTCACACCATCATCAAAGGGCAGCTTAATCACAGTCCACATTGCAGTCATGACATCACAACATTCGTCTGAGTATGAGATGGAAACACAAAGTGACTCTTACTCAGAAGAGCAGGCTCCCAGGAGGCACCACAAGAGTGGCAAACATGTTAGGGATGAACCCACTACCCTCACCGAGTTACAAGCATGCCCTCTTGCCATGTCATGCTTCCAGCACCTATCATGGTTTGAATTTTATCAAAGGGTGGAAAATGTTAGAGTTCATCATGAGTTGGCCAGTTTATTTGTGCTTCATCTACATGGAGGTCAGTCTATCTTGGCCGGAGTCACTTTCACATTGACACCCGAAGCTATATCAGTGGCAACAGGCATACCAAATGTTGGAGAACAGTGGCATAAGAAGAAGAAGGTGGATAGGCAACACTATGAGCCTTACATCAAGGCCATATTCTTGAATGAGCTCACAAGAGTCTTTCCCTTCAGATACTTGAAAGATGAGTATGCTCCACTCATGAGATTGATCATGAAAATACTTCAGCTGTTAGGGGAGGTTCTCTCGACTATATGCCTATCACATCCGCTTGCTCATGCACTTTACTAGGGCGAGGATGATGAACCTCCCGTTTTTCAAATGCAGGAATATACAGAGGATTAACAACTTCATGCTGCATAAGACCCCTCAGTAACAGCTTAACAGTGTGTTTCACTTTGCTCTTAACCGGATTTTGGTAGATCATCAGTTGGGATTGCAGGGCATTGCTTGGGAGGACTTCATCTCCCATGATTTCTTCATCACATCACAGGTACTATCAGAACCAGAGCAGGAGTTGGGTGGTCCTTCTCATCAGCATAAGCACCATGAGACCACTACCATGCAAGTTTTTGTTACATATCAGAGAGGCAGTAGGCACTTGTTTTTAGTAGTAAAGCGAGTGTTATCTCCACCCAGGATGGAAGGGGCCTCGCTTCTGGAATCAGCGACACAGGTACTAGATAAGGGCAAGAAGCCCGTGCATGATGAGGGGCCATCAGGTGTGCAGGAGACAGATGTAATCCTCATTCGGGATGATGAGGCAGAGGCAGAAAATGCCAAACCTAGGATGAACATTCAGGAGCAGGACTCGAAGATCCAAGACTTGATACTCAATGTGGAGAGGGCCAGATGGATCATCAAGTATCTGGAGCAGAGGAACAAACAGCTTGAGGACTAGCAGGCAATCATGGAGCTGTAAAGCATCCGTCAGAATTGACAAGCTGCCCAGCAGTGGAGGATCGAGCTCACTAACTTGGAGCAAGAGATCAACAACGACCGTGAGTCTTGGTTAGAGCGGGTCAATATACACCTGGAGAGACTCCTGGAGAAGTCCAACAAGGACAAACCCATATTGAGGAGGATTGTTATGAAACCAGCTCAAGAAAGATAGAAAAGATAGATCAACGCCTTAGAATTCAGCCTCTTCGAGGGGGCAACCTCCTTTATATTACATAAATGAACAATTTTTGGATGATACAACTGAAAAGACCTCCTTTCTATATATAGGAGTCTAAGGGGTCATAACATAATCAGAGCCGACATAACAATAATAATGTAAGGGCACAATAATAACAATAGTGGGCTTCTATGGGGCACAATAGTAACAATATGGGCCCTGCATGGGTACATCAATATAATAAGTGGGTTGTACTAATAACAATAAGGGGTTACACTAGTAGTATAGGGGTCTAAAATTCAACCAAATAATTGATGAGTCACTCATAAGTAATGTATGCATGTCAGATTTGAGAGTTACACAGTGGGGATTGGAGTTCAGGGATAGTTGTATAATCATCTGAATTGTACTGGTGGTGCATGAAGTCAAAGGAAGGCCTATGAAGATTACGAAATTCCAATTGAGGAATTTCCTTAATTAATAGGGACTAATTCCCAACAAAATACCACAAAGAAATTCGGTCTTGAGAAAATCATTGTAATCTTCTCGTATTTTCTGACTAATGCAATATACAATTAGCAAGCTTTTTTCGCTATGGTTTTCCTGAAATCATTGTGTAATGTGTTGAATCGATTCTTTCTATTATATGCTTTGTGATTTCGCAATTTTTTAATTGATTCCATTGATGAGTACAGTAGATTTGAGTCTATTTATTTAGAAAATTACAATTAGAATTTTAAATCTACAAGGAATTTCTACATGGTATTAGAGAAGATATCACTCTAGAATAGGAGAATGCGAGTTTATCTTTTGCAAGTGAAATTGAATTTATAGAATCATTCTTCAGAGTCAGCAGGATGTTGTTACATGGATTGAGACTCGAATATGCCATTGAGGGTAGGTTGAACTATATTTCTTGGAAGGACATGATGGAGGCGTTGTTGGAAGAGAATGAGCTTAAGGAATTCATAGACAAAGATATTCCTAAGCCTCTAGAAATAGATGCTCAAGATCCAGAAAAGTGGAGAAAATGCTTTGTGAGGGTGAGAAGGATTATCCTAGAAGGAGTTTGAGACCATATTGTCTCAAACCTCGACAATAAGAAGACTCCATATGCAATGTGGAAGGGCTTGACAAACCTATTTCAAAACAAAAATGACCACAAGAAGCTGACATTGAAGGACAAACTTAGGAAAATCAAGATGGAGAATGGTGATACAATACCAAATTACTTGACCAAGTTAAACCAATGTCGGGATGAGCTTGGAAGTGTTGGTGTTACAATTGCAGAAGATGATATGGTCAACCTAGCACTTATAGGCCTTCCCAACAGCTCGCACAGCTACCAAGTTTTGGTAAATGAGAGGGAGAAGCTACTAGACTGGGAGCGTTTTTGGTCTAACTTGGTGCAAGAAGAGATTTTGCAGAACACCATAGATGGTTCCTCATCCAAGCACGATAACTATGCCGTAGCTCGAAAGGAAAAGAAAGGGAAAGGGAATTCACCCCATTCCAAATTAAATTCTAATCAAAGAAAAAAGAAGGACTTATTGAATATTAAATGTTTTCACTACCACGAGCTGGGACACTATGACACAAAGTGTTCATGCAAGAAGGAAAACAAAAAGGCCTCAGAAGGAGTGTAAGCTACAGCTCTCGCTTCATAATTCGAGTTGGATTTCACGCTCATCGCTTACAGGTGACATCAATGATGGGTAATGTGTGGTATCTAGATAGTCGAGCCTCATTCCATATGACTGAGAACAAATCATTCTTTAGTGACTTGGGGGAGAAGGACCTCTAGATGCACATTGAAATGGGAGATGATGGAAGGTATAACATGACCGACATCGGTACTATTACTTTTTATAGGGATTTTGGTTCTCCTCTCACATTTAAAGATGTAATGTATGTTTCGGGTCTGAAGAAGAGTTTGGTTTTTGTTGCTATGTTGGAGGACCATAGCTACGATGTGATATTTAACAAAGGAAAGGCTTTCCTTCATCACATAGCCTCAGAACAAGTGAAGTGGATCAAGTTTCTGGTCAATAACCTTTAAAATATGGATGTAGAATATTTTTTTTCTTTGAGCACAAAAGAAGAGAAGGTGCAAATCTGAGACGTTGGTGAAATGTGGGATAGAATATTAGGTCACTTGCACCATAGAGCTTTGAATATCATGTAGAAAATTTATGCAAAACTTCCCAAGGGTGCACTAGAGAAGAGAGATACATGCAAAGGGTGTACACTGGGGAAGTACACCAAATCCACCTTTCATGATAATGATATTCGAGTACAAGTGATCCTTGAAAGAGTTCGGTCAGATGTGTCTGGACCATTTTTGATAGCCTCCATGGCCAAGCACAGGTATTATGTAATATTTTTCAGATTATTTCTCATGTAACTGTTGGATTTTCTTCATGTAGAAGAAATATGAGACTTTCTGTAAATTTTATGAATTTAAAGCACTTGATGAGAAAGACACTAGTAGGAAAGTGAAATCTCTCATGAGAGATAAAGATGGAGAATTTGTTTTGAATGAATTCAATAACTTATTTGCATCAGCAGGAATTCGATGGGAGTAAATACCACCCCATAACCACAGTAGCATGGTGTGGTTGAAAGCAAGAACAAAATTATTGTGGGATTTGCATGAGCAATGTTACATGATGAAGGCCTACTATTGCACTTGCGGGCTGAAGCATGCAACAAATCTATATATGTGTAGAACATGAGTCCTCATCAGATTCTCAGGATGAGTACACCAGAAGTAGCTTTTTCAGGTAAGAAACTAGATGTGGCACACTTTAGGATCTTTTGTTCATCTGTTTACTATGTTACCAAGGATGTAAGGAAAACACTAGAACCAACAACTGTGTTGGGCATATCTGTGGGGTACACTAATACACCTCACAACTAATTGGTGTACCTTCCATCTCACAAGATGACAGTGGTTCATAGAGATGTGAATATCGATGAATAGAAGGCCATGAGATTTCCCCTTAAGAGGGAGATTTAGTTACATATAAATGAGTAGCTTTTAGCTCCAAAGGAAGAACCTTAGTATGATGTGGAGCGACAACCTGTAGAGGAGTAGATAGTGGAAGCACCCACTCATGCAAAGACTTCAAAGATGGAAGGAAGTGCACGAGAGAGGCTAAAATATTGATGCATGATGCTAGAAAAAAATGTGGGAGCACCCACATCACAACGCAAGAGAAGGAGGTCACTAGATCGGTACAATGGATACATGGCTTTGATGAGAAAGAGTGTATAGCTTGAGCCATCCTCATTTGAGGAAGCGGTGAAAAAACTAGTATGGGTTGATGCCATGGTAGAGGAGTATGACTCCATTATCAAAAAAAGTGTTTTGGAAGTGGTCTCAAGACTAGTAGACAAGTCAGTGGTGAGTTCCAGATGGATTTATGATGGGTGAAATTGCTCGGGTCCAAACTTTTAATTAACCTATGCATACCTATACCAAGTGATCATCGTCGAATTATGCCCTTCACAATGAATGGATTCGATTGTTCCATACTTCAACAGATTAAACCATAATTCGTACAATATCATGTTCAAATTTTATATTAAAACTCATTCATTTTTTGAGGCGATTACCGTCGGATCTGCCACCTTTAATCGGAAAGTCACGACTGGCTTGGATGTTAACTCAATTTAATAAAATATCGTGTCCATTTTTGGATTAAACCTCGTCACTTATTTGAACACAATGACCATAGATCTAATGGATCTATCGATTAGACGGTTCTAAGCTTCTTCGAGTTTTCTCGTGAATTTATCAACTAACTTTAACTTATAACATTTTGGGTTCATTTCCTATGTTAAGATGTGTGCACATTCACCAACGAACATCATCGATCTTGTCATAATAGATCATGATTGATCCATCCTATGATCAATGATGATTCATTTATTCATTCAATCTCTGTCTGCGTTCAATCGGCGATCAACAAAAACTAGTATTTAACAAAGGATTCATCCTACAATTAAAGAATCAAATCACATAATAAAATCATGAAGAAACATGTTTTTACACACAAAACTCCTTTTATTCAAATGGTATTTACATATATGTACATAAAATCTTTTGTTCTATTTTGTTCTCTTCTATACTTACCTTTCTCTAACACTCTAACACTTTGTCTAAAAAAACCATATTACACCTCTAACACACTACCTTTTACACTCCTCGTAGGCTTACATTTATAGCATAATTGCATAATTTTTGGATTATACTAAATCCATAATCTTCTCCACAAATTACTTAACTTCCTATTTAAAGATCTCGTAATCCCTAAGATTTCTACGAGATCTACACACATTAATTATCCTTGATATTCTCACATAGTTGAGAATATTTCACAATTAAAAGCCTCACACATAGATTTCCACTCAATCTATACAAGATTCTTAAAAATAACTAAAAACATCACACCCCCTAATTAACTAAATGAAAAATAAATACTCTGAGTAGGATGCTCCTGCATCAGACTCCCAATGTAGAAAAATTCATAGACTCTTGGCTATGAGGTCTGTCACTTTTCTGTAGTAATGTGATACCTACAAGTCTGAATGACTTGCTACCTCCAAGATTCCAAACTCTATTTTGTTGATGGTCCTTCAATCTTTCTTTTCCATGTAGCTGTGTTTTTGTTCCTGTCATCCTTCTTTCTCCTAGTCTCCAAATTTTGAAAGAATCTTGAACTAGATCTACATTAGTTCCCATAGATTTATCAACTGACTTGGTAGTCTTGAAATTGATAAGAGCTAAATCAGAAAGCTCACCATCATCATCACCTGAACTGTCAACCAAATTATATATATCATGCTCTAAGAGTAATTCCTCTTTGTTATTAACATCAACATAGTTGATGTTCTCTATGGTACCATTTCCTCCTTTTGTTATTGTTTCTCTAATCTTAGCTTCTTTGGCTTCTGGCTCTTTGTCTGTTTCTTCTTTCTCCAATTGAGCTGTAAAATCAACTTCATTGAATGAAAAACAATCATCCCAATTTCCTTCAGGTTCACAAAAGACTTATTGATCATAACATTGGTCATTAGTTGTCTCTATAGCAATAAATTCAATACCTGCATTCACAAACAAACTATCAGTTTTAAAAATATCAAACCTTTTGGTCTCTTTTGATGCTTCAAGCACCAAATTCCCACCATGGAATTTCTAGTTTTCAACAAATCCTCTTTGTTGTGACTCAATCCCTATGAGTCTCTCCTTCTCCAACAAATCAATATGTATTTGTTCAATTTTTTTCATCAAAATAGCATTCCATTTTTTGTGCAATAGATTCCACTTGACCTATTTCATTATTCTCGATTTATGTCTTTAGTCTTCATTCACCTTCTCTTGAAACCATTCATTTAGTATATTCAATTCTACTCTCATCTCTGCAATACTTATCCTACGCTCTTCATCACTCATCTCACAGTTATTTGAACCTTTCTTAAGTTTCTCCATGTTCATTTCCATTAATTCTTCAAACTCAAATAAAAGAAAGTATTTACATCAATCAAATTCTAAAACTGACTCCTCTGCCTTTTCCTTTGCTTCCGATGCACCTCTGATTTTCCTTGTCATATGCTTTCTTTTCTTTCTAATAGCCTCAACTTGTGAGCTCCAATAAGCCTCTGTAGTAACAAGTCTCCTTCTTGCTACACATGCCTCACCAAGCATTTCTCCTCTAAGCTTAGTCTATTAGCATTTCTCTAGTTCTCTCCTCTAGAACCATATGAGCACTCCTTGCTCTAGGCTACTACAAATCTTCTCACATTCCTCTATTGTTACTCTACACAAAAATTATAAAGACTAACATTCACAATTCTACAATATTATCATACTTCACATAGAATCTTTTTCTGCTTTGATACCAAAATGATGGTGTGAAACTGCAACTTTACACTCTTTTGGAAAATTAAATTAATTAAACCTTATGTTTAATTAAATTATCACACCCCAACCTCTTTAGTAGAACTCTAAGCAGATTAAAAACTTGTTCAAACCCTTATTTTAGTTATTCTTCTATAATAGCATAATTCCTTTATTTACCCAGAATACGCAAAAACTTCAATTATCATGTGGAACCAAAAGGAAATAACACCATCGTTATATAAACTTCTCAGGCCCGAACTTTGAATTAACCCGCGCGCACATTTACCATGCGATCACCATCTGATTGTGCCCTTCAAAATGAATGGATTCAATTGATCTAGACTTCAACGGATTAAATCACAATTCATACAATATTACATCCGAATTTTATATTAAAACTCATTCATTTTTTGACGAAATTACCATCAGATCTACCTCCTTTAATCAGATGGTCACGATTGACTGGGATTTTAACTCAGTTTAATAAAATATCGTGTCTATTTTTGGATTAAACCTCGATGCTTATTTTCATGCAATGAACATAGATCTAACGGATCTGTCGATCGGATGGTTCTGAGCTTCTTCAGGTTTTCTCACAGATTTATCAACTAACTCGATCTTATAATGTTTTGGGTCCGTTTCCTATGTTAAGATGAATGCACATTCACTGGTGAACATCATCAATCTTCTCATAATAGATCATTATTGATCCATCCTCTAATCAATGATGATTCATTTCCTCATTCAGTCTTTGTCTATGTTCAATCAGTAATCAACAAAAGCTATTATTTAAGAGAAGATTCAACCTACTATTAAAGAATCAAATTGCACAGTAAAATTACGTAGAAACATGTTTTTACTTATTCAAATGGTATTTACATATATGTATAGAACATCTTGTCCTCTGTTCTATTCTCTCCTCTACTTAGCTTTCTCTAACACTCTAACACTTTGCCTAAGAAAACTATATTACACCTCTAACACCCTGTCTTTCACACTCCTCGTAGGCTTACACTTATATCATAATTACATAATTATGGATTATACTAAATCAATAATCTTCTCCATAAAATACTCAACTAATTCCTATTTAAAGGTCTCGTAATCCCTAAGATTTCTACAAGATCTACACACGTTAATTATCCCTGATATTCTCACATAGTTGAGAATATTTCACAATTAAAAGCCTCACACATAGATTTCCACTCAATTTATACAAGATTCTTAAAAATGACTAAAAACATCACCACCCTAATTAACCAAATGAACAATAAATACTTTGACTAGGATGCTCCTACATCAATTTACAAGGTAAAGCAAGCAAAATATGGGAGTATGGAGAAATACAAGGCCATATTTGTTGCCAAAGGGTTCTCTTAGGTGGAGGGAAATGATTATGAGGAGACCTTTTCTCCAGTAGAAAGGTATTCTTCCATAAGATCTATTGTAGCACTTTTAGCATAAATGGGATGGAAGATACATTAGATGGATGTGAAGACAACATTCCTTAATGGATTGATTGAGGAAGAGGTGTAAATTGAGCAGTCAAAAGGATTTAAGACCTTCAACAGAGAATCACATGTGTGGAGACTCAAGTGAGCATTGCATGGATTGAAATAAGCACCTTTTCTTGGTACATGAGGATTGACAGTTATTTCACTGGGTTGGGCTTTACCAAAATTGAAGCAGATGCGAACATTTACCATATTTTGGTTGAATGTAAATTATTGATTATATTATTATATGTTGATGATTTAATTCTAACAGGTGATAAGAGCTGGTAAAATCTTGCAAAGAGGATGTTGAAAAAGAATTTGAGATGAAGGACCTCGGCCCATGCATTATTTCTTTGATATGGAATTATGGCAAGGAGATGAGGAATTTTTTGTCTCTCAGGGAAAGTATGCCAATGAGATATACAATAATTTCCACATGGAAAGCAACAAACCCATGGAGACTCCTCTAGCATGGAACTATAGGAAGGAAGATGCTACTTTAGGTGAAGTAGTGGAGGATACTATTTATAGGGAGCTTGTGGGTTCACTTATGTATTTGGTGAACACACTACCAGACATATATTTTGTAGTTAACGAGCTTCGTCAAGCATTGGTTAAGTGAACCAAACTCTTTTGGAAAGAATCTATACATGTGTTGAGATACCTCAGAGGCACCACTCAATTTGGTCTTTGGTATAGATGGAGAGAGTGAGTGAAGCTACAACGCTTCATAGATATAGATTGGGAAGGGAGTCAATCTGATAGGAAAAAACCATTAAGGGGAATCTTCAATATTGGGTCAGAAATAGTTTCTAGGTACAACAGGAAGAAGATATCAGTTGCACTCAGTTCAACATAATCAAAATACATGGCTGCTATCTAAGAAAATTGTGAGGCTATATGGATGAGGAAGATCCTTTTTGGGTTATTGGTCAACATATCGATCCTACATTGATTTAACATGACAGTCAAAGTTGTATCATACTATTTGAGAATCCATTTTTTCATGATCGGTCCAAGCATATCGACATTTGGTATCTCCATCTACAAGATTGTGTGCAGAGGTGAATCGTGTTGTTGGATTACATTCCTATAGAGGAACACGATGAAGAAATATTTCCTAAGGCACTGTCAAGGGGAAAATTCAAGTTCCATAGAGGAAAGATCAGGGTAGGAGATAATACCTATCTTATTTAGAGGGAGTGTTGAAAATTCAACAAGAAAATCCTAATTTAATTTTGTCCTTGAATTAACTTAGGAAGAAAATTGTAATTCCACATCACAAGACAAATTGTATGAGTTATCTAAGTTAAATTGACTTAGTTGACTGAGATTATTTGAGTTGAGGGTATAACTTGAGTCATGTAGAGTGTCTCCTACATCATAGGAGCCCTAGTCGAGTTTATTTTTAGTTGTAATTAATTAATTCAATTTATCTGAGTTAAAGACAGTTAAACTAGTTCCAACTAATGGAGGAACTATTAGGAGGTCACACAATTAGGTATTGTTTCATCTATTCAACTAGTTAACTGGCGATTCACCATAAATAACTCATGCATGTCAGATGTAAGAGTTACCCAGTTGAGATTGGAGTTTAGGGACAATGTACTATTAGTTATATAATCATATGAATTGTATAGGTGGTGCATGTAGTCAGAGGAAGGCCTATGAGGATTGCACAATTCCAATTGATGAATTTCTCTATTTAATAGGGGATAATCCCAAGGAAAAAACACAAGGAAATAGGGACTTGGGCTAGCCAAAGTTTGGTTAAGTATTGGCATGGGATTGTCTAGGAATTAGTGAGATAGATAGAGATAGGGCAAAGGTTTCTTGGGCTTGAGCAAAGCATTGTAATCTTCTCATATTAGCTAACTAATGCAATATAAAAATAGAAGGGGTTTTTAGATGTGGCTTTCGCTAGGAAATCATTGCGTAATGCGTTGATTGAATTATTTCTCTTGTATGAATTATTATTTTGCGATGATTTAATTGTTTCCATTGGTGAGTAGAGTAGATTCAAGTCTATACTTTTAGTAAATTACAATTCATAGTTTGAATCTACAAAGAAGTTCTACAACTAGATCCATTTTTGAGGGATTTTGGAGGGGAAAGTTGCCTCCTTTCAAGGGGGGTTCTTCACCATATATTTTTATAAGTACCAATTCTAATTTTCCTCTATGGGAATGTATTTATTAGTCTTCTTGCGGAGAAAACTTGTTATTTAGCAGTTCTACTTTCATTTCTAGAAGGGATGTACTTGGATTGAATATAATAATGAATTTTAGTGTCATGTTTAGCTTCTAAAACTAGGTTTGCCTCATAGGACACTAACTATACTTGGAGTTGGTATCCCAAGAGCCCCAAAACCATGTTGTATAATTTCTTTATTTCCTTTCAACATGTTTTTCACTTTCATCTCTTATTTCTCTATTTACTATTCATGCTTCTTTTGATATATTTCATATTGGTTAAATGATTGAAATGATTTTTTTTTTTTTTTTCAGGTTATTTACAAAGTCACAAGAATGATTCATCCTCAGAGAAACTTTGAAAGTTCATATTCATCATTGAGCTACTTGGATTGGTTTACTAGTTCACAAATCTAGAATTTCTAGAAGTTTCTTGTAGCAAAATAGTAGTAATTTTTTGCCAATTTTTAGAATGTGCTAGTGAGATTATTTAGAGTTTATTCCACTTGTATTGAGTCATAAAAAAATTCAATTTAATCAAAAAATTCACCCCATATAATTTTCAATTGATTAGGTTATGCATTTGGTAGGTTAACTAGCTCACTAATTCTTGAATTTCTAGTTTTTGTAGTAATTTTCTGTTATTTTTGGCACATGTTAAAATTTTTATTTTTGAGTGATTTCACTTGTATTGTAGTCCTATTACATCCTAATTACTAAAAAAAATTACTCCATCCCATTTTCATTCGATTTTCTTGGTAATTGGTGAGATAACTCAAACGACAAACTAGCTGGAAAGCTAGATATTTAGTCTTTTCTAGTATAAAAATCATAATTTTTTTATGGTGTGCAGGTGATACTATTTATTTGTATGGTTATAATTTTCATTTAAAATTATTATTCTACCACCATATCCTTCCCTCTACCTCAACAACTCCTCCAAAACATTTCTCACTAAAAGTACATTTCTGGGTCATTAAAGGACACCTTGTGCATTTTGTTTTGTGCAAGATGAGCCTCTAAGAGGTTATAAGATTTGAAAAATCCTCATAAATCCTTAATATACTTTCATATAACCATTTTTTCTTTTATATCACCTTTAACACCCTCATAATGCTCACAAGTCCAATCATGTAGCAAAATAGGGCAATCTTGTATCATCATGTAGTAATCCTGTAGCAATCCTATAACACCATGTAAACATGGCCAGATTTACTCCAAATGCTTGATTTTTCCCTCTTGTCCTTTAATAATGACCCTTAGGCTCTGAAACCATGATTAAGGAATACTAAATACCACTTAATACTTTCCTTTTTACCCCTACAACACATCTCAACAATTTGGTTTAGTGGACAAATTTATGAATTCAATAACGTAATGATGATTTTATTGATTTCCAAATGAAGTATCTATGAAGTATTTAATTATTGATTACATTATCTTTCCTTCATGAAATTTATATTAGTTTTCTTTATTTATTCTTAAGCTAGGGTTTATATTTCAAGCACTATTATATCCATTCCACAGAGTAGGTTTCCTTTCAATGCAACATTTACATTTTGCAAGTAGCTTAATGTTTACATTATTGCAACTATTATATCCTTTAAATTTATTCAATTAGAATTAGAATTTACATTTGAGAAAACAACATTTCCATTTCTTGCAAATATAGTAACATTTTCCATTTCCACAATTAAATTAGGCTTTGATTCATGACATTCACTCCATTGCGTTAGATCAATGAATAGAGGACACATTTCATGTTGCACATATAGTGTCGACACCTCTTAAGCCTCTACGAACCCCAAGTTGATAATTTAAATTCGTAGCATTAGGGTTTGCAAAATTCTTATTGCAATACTGGGGCTCGTCACTTTTTGACACCATTGGCAGGGAGGTGTCAAAGCATGGATTGTTTCTTCCCTAGTTGATTCATTTCTTTTACTTTTTGAAAAAACAAAAAAAATTAGGCATACTGCATTGCATTAGAATTCTTATTCAAAAAAATTATGAAAACGTAAAAATTCTTCTCCAACACCAAGCCCCCACATTTGATCACGTGGTGCAGTAAGAGCCACATCACCATCCACTTTTGTAGGTAGAAGAAGAAGAGGTGGCAGAGAGGGTAGAAGAAATGGATGGAGATGATGAAAATAAGGAATATCCTCTTGGACTTCCCATTCGAGATACCGATATCAATTTTCATATGAATAACATCCCTCCATTGTTTCTTACCAACTTCCATAGTATGAGGTCGGAGGATTCGAAAACCACTCTCTTTAAATTTGAAATACTTTGCAGATCTTTTTGTTACATATTAAACAATCAAAAATTGAGATTTTTTCAGACAATATTGAAGGATAAAGCTCTTAGATGGTTCATTATTAAAAGTACTAATTCAATGAGATCACAGAATGATATGCAAGTGATATTTCTAGGAAAATATAAATGTCATAATCTTAAAGAGGACATCTTCAGAATGACTCAAAAATAAGATGATAGCCTTGAGGATTTAATAGAGAGATTCATGTATAATGTTAAGAGGTAAAATTCACATCATTTAGGATTTGACATGTTAAAAACGCTCTTACTTAGAACAATTACGGATGAGTGGATTGATCTCCTTGATCTCATGAGCAAAGGCAATGTATACCAATTATCATTTCAAGAAATTTGTGAAATATGCAAGAGCATATCAAGAGGAAGGGAAAGAGTAAGTAGATCAACATCGATATTGGTAAGTCAATATGAACTTGGAAATTTTTTTGATAGCTTTAAAAAAAACTTAACAATCTAACTAAACAAATAGATGTGTTAAGAATAAAAAATGAGAAAAAGGAGGATGTTGAAATTTGTGTTATCTTTGTAGAATCACATGCTACTAAAAGTTTCCCAGCATTACCAAGGTTTAAGGAATTTTAGCAAAAGGACAATGGAGAAAATCAAGTACTAAAGAGACTTTTCTATGTAGCTCCAAGAAGAGAATGGTAACCTAGTCAACCTGGTATGATGAAAGAACCTAATATAGATTTTCAAGGGTATGCACAACCATATCCAAGTAATTGGAACAAACCCTTTCCTTTGAAACCTTGGCCATCTCAACCCAAAAACCAATATTGGAAACAAGGTTGGCAACGCCCTTATGGGAGAAATCCATAATATCCTCAATATTTTCCTCAATATCCTCCATACCCAACTCCATTCTATGATCCATACCATTCACCTCCACCACAATCACAACCCCAACCACATCCATCTCAAATATCCACTCCCAATAAACTACATGTACCACCATTTCCGAACCCAAACAATGAAGTAGCTTAACCCACTTTAAATGTCAAGATACAATACTTCCAAAAAACTCCTCTTGATCTAAATGGTATTCATCTTAGACCAGGAAGAATATTTCGAAATAGAGGTTCTCTTGATGTCATTGAAGGACAACATTTATAAAAAGAAGATTCAAATGAGGAGATGAAAGAATCATGGGATACACTTCATGGAGAGAAGACATTAGAATCATACATTGAGAAATTTCAATCATGTTTACCATCAGATCCTCCATGTGTTCAAAATAATAATCAACAAAAAGAAGAATATTTGAATGTCATGGTAGAAGATGACATAGAAACTGATCCAAATGTGCAAGTGAACCAAGAACATCACAACTATATTGAAATTTGGTTCCATACAATCATTAAAATTGAGAAACACACTCTTCTTTAAGAATTCTGGATCTCATCTCAGTCAAAGCAGTTGGTCTCTCATATTCAGTTACATGTCAAAACATATCTTTCGAGCCTACACATGATTTTATCTATCATCTAGATGTGAACGTGGCTCCATTGGAAGTATTCCTATACCTGAAAGAGATTTTATTTTTTTCAAGTATAGAAGGATTAAAAAAAAGAAATAAAAAATGGAAAAAGAGAAAAAAGAAAGAAGAGAAAATTGAAAAAATTAAAATCTCAAGTGAAAACCTCCTTTGAGGTGCCTGAGATTGACTCATTGATTAAAAAAATCTATGAGGAAGTAAATAAGTTTGAAAAAAGGAGAAAAAATAATAAGATCATAGGTGAAAAAATATTTTGAGGAACCCAGGAAGGTCTACTAGTTGAAAACCTCACTGAGGAAACTAGTAGGCCTAAAGGAAGAAAAATGAAAAAAAAAGAGAAAAAAAGGAAAAAATTTGAAAGAAAAAAAAAAATCCTTTTTTTGTTCTAGTTGCATCTATGTGTTTGCATGTAGGTACTCCTCCAATTCTATAAGGAAAAGAGACATGTCAATGCCACAAAAAGAGAAAAAGAAAGAAATGAGCAGTGATGCAAGAAAAAAGTAAAAAACAGTCAACCTTGGGCTCCATTATGTAAAACAGTATCCTCTACGGACAAAGGAAAACATCCTAGACCTAGTGGCTAGCCTAGTAACAATGAAGGGGGAGAAACACACTTTGTTCCTTTAGAGAAATTAATGTGGAGAAGCATGAGGACTAATATGGATATCAAAGTGTCTTTCCCCTCGCTCAAACTCTTTTTATCTCGCTCCAAGTAATTTAATCTACAACTACAACACAAGAAAGATCTATTATAATTACTCCATTTAGTGAATCATAAACATTGAAATAAAATCGTAATCATATATGGTACAAGTGTATAAGGAAATAAGAGAACTTTAGTTAAATGGATTAGGAGAAGTTACAACCCAGTGATCAATTACTTGTAGATGTATCCCAAAGCTAATGTACTCCTTCCTTTATCTCAAGGAAATATCAAAAATGACACCCAAAGAGCATAAGGGATATGTATTTAAGCTGAATCCAACAACATAAGGATGTAGGTAAGGTCCTCCAAACCATGCCCCGAGCTCTTAGAAGACGGTAAACGTATAGGATGAAATGGTAGTTTTTGGTTTTCCCAATCGAAGCTTGAGATCCATGAAAGGTGGGAAATCATCTTATGAGATGAAGGTAATCCCATGAAAATAGGATTTCGAGGTCATTTTTTATAGTAAATGGTTGGGACTTCTTCAGAAGATCCTAGAAGAGGGATCTTTGAGATAGATATCACTTTTCCCAAAAAAGTAGAACTAGTGCACCTATAGTAAGTAGGCGATTGTGTTGGCAATGCTATGGCTCATTTATGTAGCTTCTTAGGGTGTAGGGGCACAATGATCATACTTTCACTAGCCCTAGAATTATGGATTTTTACCTCACTTTCAAGTTTGTCATGTACTACTAGAAAGAGAATGAATGAATATTTGTGGGTGATGATTGCAAGATCATAAAGGAGGATGATTAAACTGGTTTATATGTGATTAGGTCCAACATAAAATTATAAATCAATTATTCCTAGTAACCCCGGTGAGACATAATAGAGAAAGTGTGACACTTAAGTGCGACAATTGTGTCACATGTGATAAGTGCAACAGAATATTCTATAATATATTGCCCCCCGAAAGTACAAAGTCATAAATTATGATTGAGGCCTAATGTGATTTTCCATGAGATAAGTATGGAGCACAAGTATTAAGGTCAATATCATCATTTGTTACAATACATATTGTTATATGGGATTTACGATTGTGGGCAAAAGTATCTCCCCTACATTTGGTGGCTAACCTAGAACAAAATGAAACCTACTTGGAATATGTTGTGGGATTCACTCCTTATTTAGCTTGGATGCTCCAATTCCAGCTCTAATTGCCAAAATTATAATTTGCGCTGTCAGATAACACAAGCCAGGAAAGTACGAGATCTATGCAGTATCATCTAAATACTATATTCAAAATATCAACATGGTATTGAAATATATGAAATACCAACATCACATATAGAAAAACATAGAATTCTTTGAATTAATATAAATGGAAGGAGTTTACAACCATAAATAGGTATTGATCTTGTAGAAGAGATCCTCCAAGCTGACTTGTCCTTTCCTTGTCACAATCTGAACCTCCAATCACCCTAATGCATGAAATGAAACCTCTCACCACATCAACATAAGGGTAGAATCACTCTCCAAAATCCAACCCCTTGCATGTGGATGGCTACAAATATATAGAGGAGTGGGGTAAGTTAGGATTTCTTATATAACTACCAATCTAAGGTTTTAGATCCAACTTTGATGGGAGGATGGGATCAAAGGATAAGGGATGGAAACTCCAAGGTAGGATAGGATAAGATCTGGATGTTTCATCCGTGGTAAATGGTTGTAGGATATTCATGGAAAAGGAGGCTTCTGGAATTTCTCTCTTTTTCCCAAATTTATGGAACCAGTGTAGGTACAAATGGGAGCAACATGTAGGTGATCAACATAGGCCACAGTGGTGCAACCTGTAGGTCAACACTGCCTAGTAAGAGGTCAAGGTGCGTTGGTCCTAAAAATGGCTTAGATGATGCAGTTTAAGGAACAAAATATGGGGAATCAAGGAGACATGCTTAGGGATTTTTGCAAGATGATTACAAGGGGGATTATGATGTTTATTGATCCCATTTAGAGGCCTATTGATCAGATGTGACAAAATGGCTTATAAAAAATTCCCTCGTAAAGCACAAAGTTAGAAATGACGACTGATGATTGAAGTGCTTTACCTTATGACAAGTCGGAATTAAGAATAACCGATGGGGTTAATTCATTACAATACATTTTCATCATGAAATATTTCTTACTAAGGGAGACATACCCATACCCAGTACATAAGCTAACATAACATGTACAATGATCAAAAGACGCATCCATGGATGAAAATTGGTGGAGCCATGACTGGATGATTGTTTGTATGATCATGGCAATCATACATTGTCATGTCTGTATTCTCCTAAAATCACAGCCTGGATGGATGAATCTAGATTCAAGGTCTTCTATCTCCTTCACATGACCAACCAACATATGATTTTAGCCATGTGAATCAATGAGCTAAGGTCGAAAATGGTAGACACCATCTGATTACCACTCAATGATGTAAGTCATTAGTAGATGCGAGACAAACCACCAATGATGTTAATGGCTTTGAAGGTAATATGGTACAATTTTTATGGTTTGAGTGAATGAGTTAATATCAAAAACCACACAGAGTATTTCTATTGAAGGCCATTGATGAAAACCTATCACCAAGAGCGAGGAAACTTTTCATTGATATATGCAAGCACCAAGGTATCAACAGGTGTTTCTAAATCAACTTCCTATATAATGTGTTGACGTTGACAAGAAGTGACCCATTGCAGGAGGACCTTGATGTATCCCCCATAAACGAAACAAAACGGGTATCATGATTGAGAAAGAATCATTAGAATGATGTTGATATGGAATTGGATCAGGAAAGGAAACCATGGAATGAAGGCTTAAGAGTATTGTAATGGATATCAAATAAATGACTTCTCTTGAACATACTGACGACACTCAATGGAGATGACAACATTAACCCTAAACTGAAATGGAGGCTCTGATAAGGTATGATGAACTGAAACACAAGTAGATTATTTAACCCAATGACTATGGTTATTAAGTGAAGGAGTGTCGTGTTCAAGAGAGACTTGCTATCATTAGTAAATGGAATACCTTGTTTTCCGAATTTCCCCAACCATACTAGTCAGTACCTCTTTATTTTCTAACAAGCTTTAGGAGGATCACATGTGCTTTATATGTAATTCCATCCTTTGGATGAATCCCTCTATCTATATTTAACGAACCTTAAGAAGGATAGGTTTAGCGTTGTCATGTTTGACCATTCCATCACTATTTGATGTTTTAACAAGTCCATCGAAGATAAAACTCAACATTTTTTTCATGTTTAGAGAGTTTGAAAAAGAGGAAAAAAGAAAACTCCAAAGGCCTATTTTCTTCGATTGTCTCGCAATTCTGAAAAGGTATAAAACAAGATTCAAGTGAACTTCTTAGCCATGTTCGAATAAGGTTTTCATTTTTCCTAAATAGTCTATCTCAGTCTAGAAAAGATTAAAATTATATTGATTAGACGTCTTTCATTTACATTAACGAGTTCAAAAAGACAAGTGTGTTGGTACCATTCCATTACCATCTTTTTCTTCCAGAAACATCATCATTTGTCTATCTTTTTCCTCCATAGACCCCTTATATCCATCGAAATTGATTAATTAATAGCATTATAATTTTTAGTTTACATTAAAGTTAATTTATGAATTTTTATGTTAGAAATTAGGAATTTTCAACAAAAAGATTACAGGAAGTCATAACATCCTGTAAATGGTTTATCATATGACACGTGGCATGACAGGGAAGCCAAAGCAATGGATAGGAACGAGACCTGGAATGTACATGCATGGTGAAAAATCGATTCTATAGAAAATCAAAAGCTCATGGTTATGTGGTCAACGCTGGTCAAACCCCAGCCTTTTGGTTACAAAGGCAGTGAAAAGCCATGGTTTCCCAAACCGGTTTCATTTTTTTTTTTTTGGAAATCGATTTAGATTAGAAATGACCAAAAATCACTCCATTGTAAAAGCAGAAACATCTACTTAATGAATGTACATTTGATTCAGATAGGGGCAGGCAGATAAAGACTGTGTATTATTTTGTTTTCAAGAACACTTACAATTATTATCTTTGTGTATTGTTTGAGAACAGAACTCTTGTATGTGATTGTAATCTTCAGCACTTAATTATAGTCACAGTTTTACTCCAGCAGTGTTTATACATTAATACTCTCATTGCTTGAGTTTACTTTAGTGTGCCATTGAAACATGGACGGGCCCTACGTGGATTGGTATACTGTTAATTTCATTTGCTTAGCAGTTTTTGAATTTAATGCATAGTGTTTAGTGTTATTTCCATGTTTATGAATTTGTTGATTTGATTAGAAATTCTCACAAATGGTATTTATGGTGATAGCTTGAAGATTTTATCATTAGATCATTGAACCATATCTTGTAAGAGATTTGATCCATTGTTAGATTTTAAAGCATCTCCATAGACTCTGTTTTCATGCATTTTAAAATTCAGAGTGCTTTTGATTTCTCATGAATGCATAAGTGTTAACTGGACAGAGCTTTTGTGCATAGCATCCTTGTAAGAAGATTAAAATCTCAGTCTAGAAATACCCTGTACCATTAGGACAGTTAGATAAATTCGGTGAACTAAGTGTTAAGGTGAGAGGAAACATATCTTAATCTCCTGTAAAGGAGTACTGTAGCCTATTGCAATAAATACTTAGTTAGGAATCCTTTATGTCTATAGACTTTAGACACATGCCTTGAAGTTTACTTACCCTGGTTGATAATAAATCTAGTCTAATCTAGCACCCTAGATTGGCCACTACATTTTGGTGCTGTAGGTTTTAACCCCGTACAGAAATTACCTGCATACGAATTCTAAATCATAGAAAAATAAACAATGCGAGAGCATAACACATAAAACACATATGCACAGAGATTTTCCCCTGGATCTCAAAACCGGGACTACCAGCTTGATTTTTCATTATATTCCTTTCAATGTTACAATACATATTTATACATGCCGAAGCATCAATACCATGGACCGAAAACCATCAGTCCAATACCATGGACTGAAAACCATCGCGTCCAAAAAACATGTGCGAAAAGCATGCACAAAACCATAGGTGGGTCCGC